>CM076580.1:1476575637-1476777665 GCA_034641835.2 Pinus albicaulis
ATGGAATAGCAAAGCAAATAAAGGATTGAACAACAATTCTGAAATAGAACAGCAAGTCTAAAATGGAACAGCAATTGAATAACTAAGTCCCGCAGGTTGTAACCAAACTTAATCTATTAACTCAAATGCATTCTTTGCAATCAAATAACATTCTTTCACTCTAAAAGCAATTCACACAAATCACACTAATGGAACAGCAATAACTATTAATGAATTATGGAACAGTACTGATAAATCAGAAACGCGCACAACACGAACGTTTAGTATAACAGCTCTGTAACAAAACAGTAAGAACATGCAATTAACTCTTGAAAGGATTAATAACTTGATGCGGAGTCAACACACGATTCTATCTGTAAAAAACCTCAATGATTCAATCTTTAACAAAGCATGTAATATGAACTTATAAAGCATATCAAATTACCAAATAACAATGATAAACAAACCACACAAAAGTCAAGTCGTAATGGTACAGAAGCAAGTGTCCTTCGGGGCCGGGCCCTTAGCCTCCAAGGATACACCGCTTTAAGTTAATCCAGACGCAGAGATGAAATAATCACCAAGCTTTTATTAATGCATCGGTCAAAAATACATTGAACCAGTTCTCAACGAGACTCAATAATCAAAGTTGATGTTTTACAGAAAATTACATAAAAGCGTATCCTATCTATCAAGCTAACAGTGTTGTCCCTTTATATAAAGGTGATGGCGGAGATGTCCAAGTAACATGATAAATAAAGCAGCGATCCCTCAGGATCGAAGATCCTGAGGGATTCGCCAAACTGTTAATTCTTCATCCTTTCCTTTCTTTGGCGCCGAGCTGGTGTCTTCTCCTTCTTTTCCGAGCCGATTTGCTGTAATCTATTTAGCCTTGTTTGCATTCGGTTCTCGTTCAGAGGGACAGCAGTTATCTCGACTTTGTCCTTTCCTTTGGAACGGAAATTCCTCGTTTTCTCCTTTTCCTGTACAGAAAATAACCATTATCAGTGGCTAAGTCTTGCATATCAATTCTCACATGTTTTGTTATGGTTCCTTATTACTTTCCAAATTCATGATACAAAAAGGTTCACAAATTCTATTAAAAAGCCACTGAAATAGTCATCAAAAGCATACCACACAACACAAATGTCAATAGAACAGCTCTGTAGCTTGACAGTAAGGATATGCGATTAACTCTAGAAAGGAATAAGAACGCAATGCAGAGTTAACACACAAATCTGGCTGTAGAAACTTCAATGATTCAACTTAAACAGAGCATGTAATCTGAACGTATAAGCATATCAAATAATCAACTAACGGTAATGAACAAACCACACATAAACGAAGCTGTAATGGTACAGAAGCAAGTGTCCTTCGGGGCCGGGCCCTTAGCCTCCAAGGATACACCGCTTTGGGTTAACGCAGATGCGAAGATGGAATAATCACCAGTCTTTCATTAATACATTGATCAAAAATACATCGAACCAGTTCTCAACAAAGCTGAATAACCAAATCGAATGTCTTACAAAAGATTACATCAAACGTATCTTATCTCGCCATTCTCTCTGTCTCTAAACTAACAGTACTTGTCTCTTTTTATAAAAACGATGGCGGAGATGTCCAAGCAATTAGATAAGTAAAGCAGCGATCCCTCAGGATCTTCGATCCTGAGGGATTCTCCAAACAGTTAACTTTCATCCAGTCTTTGCTATTGCGCTGAGCTGGTGTCCTCTCTCTCTTGCCCGAGCCGATTCTCCTTGATCTTGTCTCCCTATGTTTACGTTTGGTTCTCATCCAGAGGAACAGCGGTTATCTCCACTTCGTTCTTATCTTTAGAGCAACAACCCTTCGTTTTCCTCTTTCCCTGTATAGAAAGTAACCATTATCGGTGGCTAAGTTATACATATCGATTTTCACATGTTTTGTGATAGTTCCCTATGACTTTCTAAATCCATGATACAAAAGGTTCACAAATTGTATTAAAAAAGTCATTAAAGTAATCATCAAAATCATACCTTTTCAGTACTCCACACACCCCCCTGCTTACCTTGTTTCATGTCCTCATGAAAACATTGTAGTTGACATGTAATGCGGTGAGAGAGTATGCTGGAGAAGGAGTTTCATACGGAGGCCTACAACCATGTTGAGTGATTAAATAATCAAAGAATTGACCTGCTTGCCCTTCAGGCATATCATACAGGGCCTGGTATCCATGTGCTGGATGCCAAATAATTGGAGCGCGAAATCTACACCCTAACCAGGATGACCCTGCTTTTAGAAGGCTCTGGCCATAGAGATTCAAACGGTCAGCAGCGAACTCAAAGTTCTCATACTTAAATGGCTCTCTGAGCTGGATGTGTGGATCAGAGATTCGATATCGAAATTTGGCTACATTAGTGGCCAAGTCCTTAATGGAAAAGAAATACTCTAAACCCTCTTGAATGAGTGCCTCATGCATAGGCCCTAATGTTACAATGACACCTGGAGTCCTTATGTGGTTTATATGAGCTGTCCATAACCGTACTGGGTTCCTAGGCTCAGCCCTAACTCTTAAATCTAGACCATTTTCTTGACTCTGAAAGGTATTATAGGCTTTCAGCCACTTAATCTGGTTAGCTCCGAATGAAATGAATGCTTGGAATTGAATATCACCAATGGAGGGACCAGGGTTCGATTCAGTCTCCTGACTTAGCACAAGGTCATGTAAATAGAGTTCACACAACAACCTCTGGACTTTTACTCCATAATGTCTACAACAGTCGATAAAATCATTGACATTGTTGATTTGTATGGGGGTGCCTTCCTTAACAGCTTTTATTTGTAATTGCAAATACCGTTCTAATAGGAACAGAGCATAGTTTTTAGCAGGAGCCCTACATGCTAAAACATTATTATATAAAGAACACAAGTCATTCATCTGTTTGATAGTAGTATCTAGTTTATAAGTTACCTGTGTGACTTACTCTTGTTCCTTCATCCATCCTTCAAAAACCTGTCTTTTAGATTGACTGACATCCCTTAGTTGCTGCTGCAACTCTTCATATTTCTCTAGCGGAACCGTTTGCTCTTTAAGTTGCTCCATTTCTTGCCGTGCTTGTTTCACCATCTTGTGCAAGGTTTTTGTCTTTGGATCTTTTCTCCATGCATCAGTAGAGGCGGGGAGTTTTACCTTAACCTTCTTGTTACGCTGTTTGGAGTTCAGGACCCTGATTACCCCTGAGGGTGGTGCCTCCGTCTGAATTTCCTTATCATCTTTTTCTGTCTTAATCGGAACGGCAGTTGGAACCTCCGAGTCTTGGAAAACAGGCTGCTTGCGGGCCCTCTTTTTCCTCTTTACTTTCTGGTTCTTTTTCAAAATCCTGATTTGTTGCCTGAGCTATGTTATCGTGTTTAATAGTTTAGTCCGTTCCTTCCTCAACTTCTTGATTTCCATTGATTCCTTTGAAGGAACGGCAGTCTGTTGATGATGAACTGGATCATGACCAGTTGCTACCTCTTCCTCCTGAGGTTCTTCCTCACTGCTCTGCTCCGGCGGTTATGGTGTATGTACCTCAACTGGTTCTGATTCTTCCTCCTGGGGTTCTTCCTCTAGATTCTCCTCTTGTGACATGGGAACAGATTGTTCCCGTTCGGTATTTTCTTCTTCTTCATCATGCATGGGCATGTTCTCTTCTTGAAATTGGTCGTGGGGATTCTCTGAGCTAGAAGGTTGACCGTATTTACTCATATTGGCCAGGATGGTGGCCAGGTCATCTTCTCTTAGTAAGTCCTGTAATGGACTATTCTCCTGCTGTCCCATTTCTTCTTCCTGTTCAGTTTCTGCTTCTTTTTCTGTTCCCGCAGGCTCGGGTACTTCTTCTTCGGGTTGCTCATCTTCAATTATTATTGGTTGGTTGGTGCCTTCCTGAAGCTGTTCCAGCCTTCCCCTTATTCGAGCCAACCGGGCTGACTTTCTGGGTTTGTTTATGCTTCCTCTCATCTGAGCTAACCGAGCTGATTTCCTGGGTTCCTCTGGTTGCTCGGGTGAATCAGCTACATGCTTTCGCTTTGCGGATTCTTGTTGTAATTCTGGTTGTTGCGATGTACTAGCAACATTTTCTCTGCGTTCTGCCTGTTGTTCTGGTGTGTTTATAGAACGTCTGCGTCTCAGGGATGGTTCTGTCGATTTCCCTTCAATCAGTGCAATGAGTCTTTCCCAGCTGCTCTGCTGCTGGGTAAGACTATAACTAACAACAAGTCAAATTAACCCGTGGTGACTAACAATTGCCTCTACGTGCTGTGCCCTTTTCATACTTTGTGCAGCATCATGTAATGACGAATTTAAGAGTGCTGGTAAATTCACAGAGCATTTCTGTTTTAGAACAGCTAAAAGTTTAAGGTGTCGTGGTCTTACCACGTCTTTTCTTCCTTCGCAAGTAATGTAGCTCTGTATTATTCTTGCTAGCTCTGTCCAGGGTTTGCCTAGGGTCGCTGGCAAAATTCCTTTCCCTTTGATTGTCAAATGCTGGCCTTCATCTTGGAAGATGTCGATGACCTTCTGTAATCGTTCCTTTTTGAATGTCCATACCGGTCCGGTAGCTGGTAGTCCTGAGACTTCTGAAATTATGGCATCAGTGACCGCTATGCGTTTCCCTCTTACTATGGAGTGGTCTTCTTGTAAATTCTGTAAGAACTCCATTGCTACTGTCTCATTACCCTCCTGCAAGCGATTGAAATAGTTCAACCATCCTGCCCTTTCCAGGATTTCTCGGGCAGCAGCAGAGATCGTTAGCTGTTGAGGCTCACTACGAATTGCCTTGCCCCCCATGATTTCGCTGCGATTTCTAAATGGAACAGCAAAAACGTTTTCGGTTTGAAACACAGAGAGCAGGGTTTCGCAAAAGAAAACACAGAGTATGCAACAGTGTAGCAAAAACAACTTGTGCGAAAAAAATAAAAATAAAAATATGCCATGCCGTGAAACCATGCCAAACCGTCGTGAACCAGATTTTCCGAATGATGAATTGACACGTAACACAGGGAATGATGAGGTTAACCTCCCCCCCCCCGCAGTGTGATAGGCTGTCCCAGCCGGCAAATAATGGAGCGGCACCCAGTCTGTAATCAAGTCAGAAAGGAACAGCATGTGAATTTATGCCATGTTGAAAAAGGACAACGGATTACCGAAATCGAGGCGGAGGATGGATCGCGTGATATGATTTGAGGCTGCTGTGTTATGATTTGAGGCTGATGGATAGGCATGTATCGTATTCGCCAATCTTAAGCGGTCATGGTCACCTCCGTTGCCATGATTGGTAATGATAAATATTCATGCGGTGTATAAATCGGGAAATAACATGTGATTAATGCCTAGGATAAAGAAACAAAAGAGTGTTAATATCTTACCTATTGGCGTAAGCAAGGTGACTTCGATACCATTAACATTACTCTGCTGCCAACATGTGTCCATAACCTTGGCAGAGTTGTTTTTCACCCCCGGAACCATGATCCTGTGTGTATACTTAGGACTGTTATTATGTCAGAATGTAGACCATTATGCTGGCTTGGTGACCAGTTAACCATAATGCCATTCACGAGGAAAGAGCGAAACGTGGGCAGGCCGGCTCTTAATGAGACCTCTTGTTCCAAGGTTTGTTTATTTTGATACACCTTTTGGACCATATCCCTGGTGTGGTGGCCAGAATGGGAATGCCACTTCACTTCCCTCCTCATGATCATGGTAGGCTGGCTCTCAATGAGACCCCCTATCCTGCATTTGAGATTTGACATGTTTTTTCTTTTTCCTTATTTATACACAAAGGGTGGTTCAGCACTCCTTAAGAGTAGGAATGGTGGAAGAAGTCTTATTATCTCAATAGGAAGATTTAAACTCTTTGCCCTTATTCCCAAATATTAATAAAAAGATTTTTAAGGGAATCAACATGATAAAGATAACCAATCAGGGCAAAATTAGTAAAACCATGTCACAAAAGGTAAGAAATAAGTATGTCTTTCCATCTGTCCTTTTATTAATGCGGAGCCTTATAGATAGAGCGATTTATGGTTTGCAGATTTCGGTATGTTGTGTCTTTATATTCATCGCATAAATGCATAGCTGAGGCTTGAAGACTAGAAAGAAGACGGGAAAAAGCATCCTCAATTTAAATCATCAAAGAGATCAAAAGTATGAAAATGGTGTTCCGTTGAAAAAGTAACAACGATGGATAATAGAAAAAGGAACAAAACTGCAAATGCCGTTCCTTTTGGGAAAAGGAACGGCAATCATACGAAACACTCCATATGCCATTCCGTTGAAAAAGTCAGCACAGAAATAAAAGAACGCTATTTTTTTTTGAAGAAAAAGGAACAGTGGTAACCAAAAGGAACAGCGATAAGCGTAACAATATCGTTTTTCTGAAAAAGGAACAGCAGAGATCCGAATGCTGTTCCTTTAGAAAAGGAACATCAGAACAAGCAAAACCAATATAAAAAACACACATATGCTATTAGAAGAGCAAAAATCAAACTTTGTGGAAGAAAAAGGAACAGCAAAATGACAAGAATTATTCAAATCAAACTTATGTACAAGAATCACTCAGAAACAAAAACTTTATGTACAAATTGCAAAAAGAAATAGACCCTTAATGAATTGCAGGTGAGGAAGATTTCTCTTCCTCTCCTAAGATCTCCAGATCAGTATCTCGGCGTATCTGCTGGCAGAAGGATTCTCGAGTAAGTGGTTTACGGTAGAGACGGACTCGGTGACCATTTACCTTAAATGCATATCCAGAACCGTCAATAGTGATTAGAGTAAGAGTTCCATTGTCATGTACCTTCTGGATTTCGTATGGTCCCAACCATCGAGTCTGAAGTTTTCCAGGGAAGTCCCGAAACCGAGAATCGTATAACAAAGCCCAGTCTCCCTCGTGGAAGACTTTATTCTTAATGAGCGCATCATGCCATTTGGCTCTCTGCTGTTGAATTAATGCTGTATTTTGTAGTGCAGAGAGTCGAATTTCGTCTAATTCATTGATCTGCTGTAGTCGATTGAGTTGTGCCTCAGTTAAGTCTAGGCCAACTTCTTGTGCTGTACGCAGTGTTTGGATTTCGAATTCTATGGGAAAAATAGGTTGTTTTCCAAACACTAGTTGATAAGGTGAGTAACCAGTGGTGCTCCTCCATGTGGTTCGATAGGCCCAGAGTGCTTCAGGTAGTCGGGTAGCCGAGTCACGCCTATGTGATGCAATAGTTTTCGTTAGGATTGATTCTATTATCTTATTGCTACTTTCTACCTGCCCATTCGCCTGTGGGTGATATGGAGTAGTGATCTTATGCTGGACATGATAATTGTTAAGTGTTGCGGCTAATTTATGCCCAACAAATTGTGGTCCTCCATCTGTAATTATTTCCCTAGGAAGGCCATAACGGACAAATAAAAGAAACAGGAACTGTATGACAGAGTCCTCTGTGGCTCTTGGTAATGCTTCTGCCTCAACCCATTTGGTGACATATTCTGTTGCCACCAAAATATATGTTTTTTGATTTGATGAAGGGTTGATGGGTCCAACGAAATCCAGAGCCCACCGTTCGAATGGTTCGATGACTAACTGTGGTTTCAGAGGCATTTCATCAGCTTGACCAGGTCGTCCTGCTCGCTGGCAACTGTCACAGGCTTGGACGAACTTCTTTGCATCTTTGAAGATCGTAGGCCAGTAATATCCTGTCTGCAATACTTTATGTCCAGTCCTACGCTCAGCGAAGTGCCCCCCACATGTTCCATCGTGACAGGCTTTTAGGATGTCAAAGATTTCATCCTCTCTAACACATCGCTTGATATGCATGTCTGCTCCTGTGTGAAACAAATAACCTCCAATCCACGAAAATCGAGAACTTTTCTGAATAATCTGCTTACGCTCATTAGGAGTTAAATGTTTTTGTAATTTACCTACTGCAAGGTAATTGGCAACATCAGCATACCAGGGTGTTTGAACAGCAACAGCAAACAGGTGTTCATCCGGAAATTGATCTTCCACTGCTGCTGCATCGCTTGATTTTGGTATCCTTGAAAGAAAATCGGCTACAGGGTTTTCTTTGCCAAGGCGGTCCTTGATTGTTATATCGAATTCCTGCAATAAGATTAACCATCGAGTTACTCTGGCATTTGTGACAGGCTTATTTGCTAAATATTTTATAGCAGAATGATCTGTATACAAGATGACAGGGTAGCCTGTGATATAATGTCTAAATTTATTGACAGCATGTATTACAGCTAGAAATTCTTTTTCAGTAACAGTGTAATTCAATTCAGCAGGGGATAAATTTTTGCTGATGTAATATATAGCATATGGTTTTTTATCCTCTTCCTGCCCAAGGACTGCACCAATGGCTGTATCTGAGGCATCAGATGATATCTGGAACGGTAGGTCCCAGTTTGGTCCTCGAAGGACTAGGGCTGTGGATACAAGCTTCTTTAGATCCTCGAACGCATGGTCACATTTGTTTGTCCAAAGAAAATCAACGTTACCAGTCAGTGCATATAAAGGAGCAGCAATGTGCGAATAATGCTCTATAAATCGTCTATAATAACCTGAAAATCCAAGAAAACTGCGTACCTCGGTTTGAGTAGTAGGAGTGGGAATAAGCAAAAGTATTTGGATTTTGGCCGGGTCTACCTGAATGCCGGCTGCTGAGACATAGTGTCCTAGGATAAGTCCTTCAGTCATCATCAAAAAACATTTTTCATTGCTTAAGCAAAGCCTAGTAACAATGCAGCGTTGTAGGACTTTCTCTAGGGTGTCTAGAGCTGGATCGAAGTCATCTCGGTATGGTGTAAAGTCATCCATGTAAACTTCAAGTCCATCATTGATTAAATCTGCAAAAATACTAAGGATAGCCCTCTGAAATGTGGCAGGAGCATTACATAAGCCAAAAGGTAAAACTCGATAGGCAAATGTTCCCCAAGGACAAGTAAAGGTAGTTTTATCCTGGTCTTCAGGGGCAATCTGAATCTGATTGTATCCACTGAAGCCATCCAGGAAAGAAAAGAACTTCTTCACTGCTAAAGTGTCCAATACTTGATCTATGAAAGGAAGAGGAAAATGATCTTTTTGTGTTGCCTTGTTAAGTTCCCTATAATCCACACAAATTCTCCATTTCCCATTCTTTTTTGGTACCACCACAAGTGGAGAGACCCATTTACTGTCAGAGATAGGGTAGATAAAATTCACATCTAAAAGTTTCTGAAGTTCAGTTTTTACAACATCTTTTAGATGGGGATTAAGTCTCCTTTACGGCTGACGCACAGGTCTGGCATCTTTTTCTATGTAAATGTGATGGGTACATAACTGGGGATCAATTCCTTTCATATCAGGGTAGTCCCATGCAAATGCTTCTTGATATTTTGTTAACAGATGGATGAGCTTTGTTTCTTGTTCCGGTGTGAGATTAGCATTGATGTTTAAAGTTTTCCCGGTGCAATTTCCACAGTTTTACTATTTGCAACAGAAGTGACAGGTATTATTTGATCATGAATATCTTTCAGGGGATCTTCTTCTAACTCATTATCAAATGCTGCTTTTATCATGTGACATTGTGTGCGAGGTTCAGTTTGAGTAATGAAATTGTTAATGGCATCGTCTTCTATTTGATCTTTGAAATCAAGTGCCTCTTGTATAGTTAATGGAGATCTAATGTTATCAGTAAGATATGATACAGGGTGCTTATTCGTTTTAATCATTGTGACACTTGGCTGCGCTGGAGGATATAGAACTAAATTTTTGCTATTTGGTCCTCTGGTTATGGTCATATTTCCCTGCCGGCAGCCAATGTAGGCATCGGCAGTGGCAAGCCAAGGTCTACCTAAAATTAGCGGATGTCCATCAAGTCGGGTTTTTGGATTAATTATCAGGAAATCAGTTGGATACTCCCAGGATTCTACAGAGACCATGACATCATGTAGAGTACCCTCTGGTCTAACCACAGATCGGTCAGCCAATTCTAACAGAGTAGAGGTGGGTTCTACGGATGTAATGCCGAGCTTTTGGCAAGTTGTGGTTGTTAAAATATTAATTGCAGCCCCTAAATCAACTAAGGCATTAGGCAGGGTCTGGCCATAAATTTGAACAGTTATAATTGGATTCCCGGGGTCTTCATATTTAAGGGGTGTTTCTCTTCTCGACAATAGGTCAGATAAGGTGCCGACTACTTGGACTCTTGGATTGTTTGTTATATTCCTCCTTGGTTTCTTTATGCACAACTCTTTTATGGTTTTGGCGTATATGGGAATGTCTTGAATAGCTTGGAGGAATGGAATTTTTATGTACAAGTTTTGTAATTCTCCCAGAATGTCAAAGTCAGGGTGTTGTATGGATCGAGGTATGGCTAATCGTTCTGGGAACGGAGGAGAGGATGTGGTTGCTTGATTATGAGTTTGTTGCTTATTTACATCCTCTTGTTGTGACTGATGTTCTCTGGGTAACTGATCTTCAATATGAACTGTTTTATCTCCCCCAGTTTCAATTATACGCCCAGATCTTAACTGAAGGTCGTTGCACTCTTTTAAATCAGGTCCTGGTTCTGGTGATTCTATGATTTGAATAGATTGGACCTGCCTGTTGTTTGGATTGGGATCGGGTTGGGCTGGGAGTTGCGGCCTCAAGTTAGACTGGGGATTTTGTTGTAAAGTTGGCAAAGTAGGTTGAGGGAGCGGAATCGTTCCGGCTGGGTGGTACATCGGTCTTTGCCAGCTTGTCTGCCAGGGTGAACTTTGTGAAGTAGAGGGGGTCCATTGTGAAGGATATGGGCCATTTTGCCAATATGGTGGAGTGTAAGGGAAATTTAGCCAACCAGTTTGGCTTGTTTGATTCAGCCATGGATTTGGAGAAGGAAATGATTGTGGTGACCAGTTTGTAAATGGGGTTTGAGATTGATTTTGCCACATACCATATTGTTGAGCATTATACTGTGGGTTTTGAAAGAAAGAGGTTGGGTCTGAAAACATACCAGGTTGTCTTGGTTGCCACGGGCGGCGCTGATTGATTGAATTCACCGATTCTGGTTCTTCTTCTGCTTCCTTATATACTGCTTTCAATCCAGGAAGTGAGGGGCAGTTCTCCGTAAGGTGGTCTTTTGTACAGATGGCGCATGTTTGGACTTTATCCAGAGGGCACTCCTTGTGGCTGTGTTTTTTTCTGCAACGAGGACAGAAGATTGCCATGTTCTGTTCTGCCTCTAGCTGCTTTTGTTTAGCTTGCACAATATCAAGTTGTGTAGTTAGTGTCCCCATAATATCAGTTTTAAAATTTTCTAATAAATTTCCAATTTCTGCACGTGTTACTTCTTCTGCTGATACTTTGTTATTTCTTGCAGACCGATCGTATTCTGTCGGTTTTATTCTTGTGCTGCCTCTCGAACTTCTGATACATAAGTCAAGGATGTCGGTAAAATTCTCTTGATAAATATCCCCTTTGCCCATAATGTTTAATGTTTCAATCCATTGTTCCTTCATGCCCCTCATTAATGCATTTTTTAACACATTATCAGGTAAAGGTAGCGATGCATAAGGAGATCTTTGTAAATTATACTGAAAACGTTCCACATACTCCTCTAATGTTTCATTTGGTCTGGTTGTCATTTGAAATATTTCGTCTTTTAATTCTCTAGACCTACAATAATCCTGGTATTTCTTTAAGAAGGATTCTTTCATTTGATCCCAATTGTTGATAACCCCACCACCTAGCCCCATAAACCATCTTAAGGCAGCCCCTTTCAATGTAGAGGGGAATAATTTCAATTTTTGGGGATCGGTGGTGTAATCATACCCCCGACATAACACATCGAATTCGAATAGGAATGCATCCGGATCCTCTGATGTGAGTCCATGAAATGTGGGGATATGCTGAAGAGGGATAGCTTTCATGGGTGCATTTGCTGCAAAATCCACTATAGGATATTGTAATGTAGAGGTTTGAGTGTTTGGCTGGTTTTGAGCGTTTGGTTGGTTTTGAGCCATGGGATCGAATATATGCCAGTAACCTTCTGGGATATCTAGGAGGGTATTCCTAGGTTGGTTGGGAACGGTTTTGACAGGGATCGTTTTAATAGCGCTTCCTTTATCCGGAATAATGGGAATACCAGGTGTTTGAGGAGATTGAATCTCTTCAACAATGACTTTCGCGGCACTCCCCTTATCTGTGCTATCTAATGGCTGATTTGTTTCAAGAGGAGATTTTGGTTCCTCGGTTTCCCTTGTTTATCTTTCTCCTTCACAAAAGTTGCTAGAGTTCCCTTCCTGCAATAATTCTGGAGTGGAATTTTCAACTTCTTGAAAGTCCTGCTCCTCAGTTTGACTATGCACCTCAGCACAGGCTACAGATGGTGATCCTGTGGCCTGAAGGGAACTAGTAGGTGGTTTAGACGTGTTTTTATTGAAACCTACTGATGGCTGAGACTCTGTTTTCTTATAGATTTCGTCTATGAAGGTTGTTCGGCCAAGGGTCACCGGCCCCTTAGCTTTTTCAGGTTTGGATGGGGGTTTGATATTTTTTTCTGGTTTTTTCTGCTTAGTCATGCACTCAAAAATAAACTACGAACTTCTATTCAAACAAGCAAAAACAAATCTGTTAGGAAAGTGGATAATGAGTAGGTCTTTTACATGCTCTGCACGTAGGTTCTTACCTTCCGTTTTTAGGATCCAACTCCTCCCTAGCAGGCTTGTACACTACTCTGAAAAAGACAAATGGCTTCACTCTTTCCCCGGCAACGGCGCCAAAATGTAGAGCTCTAAAAAGGGTCTCTTTCACCTCTATTCACCTCACATTAATATGTCAACCCGAGAGCGTTTTGTCATTACAAAGAGTGACTCAATCCGAGGCTCATTCGTCGGAGTAATGCTAGTAGTACAGTGCTTTAAGAAATACAAGAGTAAATGGATGCTTAACTGAAATCAAATTGCTTTAAAGAAGTAAATCACACACTCAGGTAACTCAACAACCCATCAGTCAAGGGTCCAAGATAATGATAAACCATCTCCCTTGAAACAATAGAAAAAAAAAAAAAAAAAAAAAAAAAAAAAAAAGGGAGGAGAGAGAGGGAGGAGGAGGAGGAGAACTCGGCAGGTCCACTAGCCTGGGCTTAAACAGTGTCTGATGCTCACCACAGTCTGGGTCATCTCCACAGCAAACCATCAAATAGAGATAAATGGAAACTGACAAAGGAAATAAAAGGATTAAACTATAATTAAATGGGCTTGACAACTATAAAATAGGACGGCAAATGCATGTTTAAAAGTCCCATTTGGTTATATTCCAAACTGAATCTATGCCTCTTGCAATCAAGGAATACTCTGTTATTCTAAAGGCAAATGACACAAATCATATTAATGGAACAGCTTAATAACGGTTGGGTGCACTGAATAATGAGTACGTGAAACCGCACACAACACAAATGTCATTAGAACGGCTACGTAGCAAGCGGTAAGGATATGCGATTAACTCTAGAAAGGAATAAGAACGCAATGCAGAGTTAACACACAAATCTGGCTGTAGAAACTTCAATGATTCAACTTAAACAGAGCATGTAATCCGAACGTATAAGCATATCAAATAATCAACTAACAGTAATGAACAAACCACACATAAACGAAGCTGTAATGGTACAGAAGCAAGTGTCCTTCGGGGCCGGGCCCTGAGCCTCCAAGGATACACCGCTTTAGGTTAACGCAGATGCGAAGATGGAATAATCACCAGTCTTTCATTAATACATTGATCAAAAATACATCGAACCAGTTCTCAACAAAGCTGAATAACCAAATTGAATGTTTTACAAAAGATTACATCAAACGTATCTTATCTCGCCATTCTCTGTCTCCAAACTAACAGTACTTGTCTCTTTTTATAAAAACGATGGCGGAGATGTCCAAGCAATTAGATAAGTAAAGCAGCGATCCCTCAGGATCTTCGATCCTGAGGGATTCGCCAAACAGTTAACTTTCATCCAGTCTTTACTATTGCGCTGAGCTGGTGTCCTCTCTCTCTTGCCCGAGCCGATTCACCTTGATCTTGTCTCCCTATGTTTACGTTCGGTTCTCATCCAGAGGAACAGCGGTTATCTCCACTTCATTCTTATCTTTAGAGCAGCAACTCTTCGTTTTCTTCTTTCCCTGTATAGAAAAATAACCATTATCAGTGGCTAAGTTATACACATCGATTTTCACATGTTTTGTGATTCCTTATGACTTTCCAAATCCATGATACAAAAGGTTCACAAATTGTATTAAAAAGTCATTAAAGTAATCATCGAAATCATACCTTTTCAGTACTCCACATTTGACATTTATACTTTAAAACAAAATTTTTTGGCCCAAGAGATGTAAATACCTTTGAAAAATGTGTTTTACTGTGTTTGGGGATGAGTTTGTTGTGTAAAAATCGATCTTGGCACCTTTGATGGCCTCTTTGAGTATTGGCCTGGGCTGGCAGAGGACATGTTTAGAGATGGTTGATGGGCCAGGAAGGTTTAAATGGGAAAACGCGTCATGTTTGACCTATCGTGTTGGCCTTGGGTGCCCGTTGAATGATGGGCACAGGCGCGCCGCGCCCTTAACAAATTTCTTCTGTGAGCGCCCACAGGCGTGTCGCGCGTCAAACAAGTTGTAAATGCTCAAAAAATTTCTCGAGATTTGTTCTCTTTTCTCCGTGGAAGTTGTTTGCATGTTGATAATGAATGTTAGCTCATGCCCTCTTATACTCATAAGGATTTTTAAAACCTTTTTCCTTCTTTTAATTTGAAAAACGAAACATCCCTTTTTGCCTTTGTTTTCAAAACAAAATGACTTTGTTGCATTTGTATTTGAACATAGTCTTTCCTTTGTTTGTTTGAAAGAGACTTTTGAAAAATCATTCAATTCTTCATTTCTGATGTGACTGTAAATTTCTTTTCAAAACTTATTTAACCCTATTGTTTGCTTTTAACCCCTTCTTTTTATGAAAGGGGCTATAAAAACTGTGTTATTCTTCGATTTGTCTACAAGGGAGGTCATCACAAAACCACTATTGCAGCCTTTCAAAACCACAATGCAAATCCTCTGTTTACCTTATCATTTTCTTAAAAACAAAATGAAACTGTGATTTTGTATTTGAAAATAGTTTTTCTTCCTTTGATTGTTGAAAGAGAACCTTGAAAAAGGGTTGATGTCTTCACTCTAAAGTCACTGCAAATTTATCTTCACAACCTTTTAACCTTGATGATTTTTTTTAACACCTTGTTTGTCACAAAGGAGGTTATCAAACTATGATTTGATTCTGTTTGTCTACAAGGGAGGTCACCATGAAAAACCACTAATGCAGCCTCTTACAACCACTGTGAAAATTTACTGTTTGTGAAGTAAGGAGGGTCCTTTCACCATGATAAGGTCTTCTATTTGTTTACCAAAGATGGTCACCTTTTTATCCTTATGAATGAGCAGATTCATAGTAGTTGTAACCCAAGTGCTAGCCCTCTGTTTATCTCAAAAAAGTAGTTATATAGACTAGGATAGATATGTCTAAAATGAAAACTACCCTTCTTATATAAATCATCTAGGTGGATTGTCTGCTTTATATCAGTTTGCAGAAATCAATTTAAACCCATCTTGGTTTACCACCTTACCATTTAGATGAGGGTGCCTTTAAACAAAACTTCAGCCTCAGATTTGTCCTTTGAAGGAGGCTGTCATCAACATAAGAACAGAGGCCTTTTGACACTATCATGTCAATGTTTTACTTATGATGTAACAAAGGCCTTCAAACTATGAATTCTTATTGTCTCACCACTGTTCTTCAACTAGGTTTTCAAAGAAAACATTCTCAAACATAATTTTAAAAACCTGCTATGCATCTTCTATTTGTCCTTTTGGAGTAAAAAGCACCAAGAAGCCATTGAAGTTTCTCAAAAACATGTTTGACCCTCTGCTTATTAGTGAAGGAGGTCACAACCATGTGTCTTTTACCCTCTACTTATCATTTGAGGAGGTTATTACTGTGTTTCTAACCCTCTGATCTTTGAAGGAGGTTATCTTTAACACAGGATATACATCTATTTCAAATCACTGTACCTTGCTCTGTATGTTTCTTTTAAAAATTCCAATAGGAAACAAAGTGGAATTTAACATTCATTATTGATAAAATCACTTGGAAATCATGTCCTCTTTCTTTATGAGGCCTTGTCTGAGGTGTATATATCCTTTTGTAAAATATCACTGTGAACACAAAACCAGAAGAGATGTGATTTGTACCTGGAGAGTGTTTGCTGCTAGATATCATTGAACTGTATTTTCCCTTGACTGTGTTGTCAGAGGTTTATTGAGATTGCCTTTGACTACTTTTCAAAACCCAGGCTCAAGGTAACATAAGAAGCAGTTGTCTTCTTATGCCCTACATGATGATGCCCTTCGGAAAATTATGCAGCACTACTTTTGGAGGAGATCATGGAGCACTGCTGATCAACATCTCATTTTACTTCATTTTCTTCATTGATGAGGAATGATATCTACACTTCAAGCAGCCTTTTAGGTTTATAAAATGTACACTTTCTTCTCTTACTTATTGTACTTTACTTGCCTTGATGGAAAACTAAGTCAGCATGAAGGAACTGTTGAAATTTTTCCTTTTTCCCTCCTTTGCACACTGATCATCATTCAATTACACCCCTGCAGAGATGTAAAAACATATGCTTTTGAACCTTGGAGAGCTCCTTTGGTGTTTCATGGAGATTTCGCCTAATCTAAGCATATTTCTTCATACAGTGAACATCCTTATATTTTCCTGATTTGGATCTTTATTGAAATTCTTCTTAAATGAGACAAAGTGACCTCTTAGTGGTGTGCGACCTATGGATAGATCAAGGCTTGTTTTGCAAAATAGGAAAAGATTCATGGCTGATTAGTATTAGACACAGGCTTTTAGGATATCTTAGCCAAGGAAAAACTCCCTAAACACCACTATCTAACTTAGAGACAATAGTCACAAATTCTAAGTGTTTTCTTAGGCATGATTAGATTGTCATATGACAAGATGATCAGGGATAGAGGAGCAGACACTTTTTCAAATTTCGGATAGTGGATGGCATGAGAAACAAGGGAAAATGATAGCAAGAGAAGCGAAGTTATGACAACTATAGACAGGGAGACTTTGCTGAACCGAGATATGACTTGAAAACTGAAGATTATTCTCATCATAGACTAACAGGGAGGGGTAGGAGGAAAAATTTTTTTTGGGGTGTTTTCTAGATGAAAAATTTACAGATTGAGATTAGCTTCTACAAAACTTAGCTAAGGAATCTAGTCATCAACACATGTAAAAAATATTGATGACTAACAGAGGTTGCGTATGCCTAGTTAGGGTAACGCAAGCCTAGCCAGGGTAGTGCATGGGGTAGTAGAGACCCAGCCAGGGTAGTGCCGGGGTAGCAGAGACCCAGCTAGGGCAGTGTAGGGGTAGTAGAGACCGGACCAGGGTGACCCAAGCCCAACCAGGGTAGCACGACACTAGTTAGGGTGACGCAGTGGGTACACTAGCTAGTAGGGGCTGACATAGATGTTGTAGAGGCAGTGCGGAGGATTCTAGTGGGCCAGAAAGGGATCGAATTCATAATTTCTCGATGAGGGATGGATCAACCATATTTTACGTCTTCGATTGAAAGGTACAATTTTCGTGTAGTTTCTCTGTAGGGCAGACCATTTCTAGTGCCCAGAATTTTGTATTCATATTCTGCATAATAATAAAACCCTCTAGAGTTGTTGCACTAGTTTTCCCGCATTGGGTTTTTCCGAGGACATTTTCCCAAAAAATCTGTGTAATTTTTTCACATGTGCGTGATGTTCAATAAATGATATGTATATGTGTAGGCTGCAGATTGTATTTTATTTAATGTTTTTCTGAAAAATTCAGATCAATAACTTGTTAATTAATCAAACAAGTAGGTGAAGTAGATCAAGACACTGCATTAGGGTTATCTTTTGAAACTTTCACATGGAATCAGAGCATTGCAGATCAATCTAATCCACCAGTAGAGTAGTTGTAGATAATTGTTTTAGAATGGGAAGTTGAAGCAACAGAGATCCAGAAGAAGGCAACACAACACCAGGAGGGATGCAGCGCAACTAGAATTACGTAGAGGCCATGCAGAGGCTGACACAGAGCTGTATGAGTGAGGTAGAGGCAGTGGATAGCCTTCTAGAGTGATGCAGGGGAAGCCTAAATTGCATAGATGTTGCACAGAGGTTTCACTGAGCGAGTATGCTCATGTAGATGTCGACGCAGCACGAGGAGAGTGACGTAGTCCGTGTGGAGAATTGCAGTTTAGTTTTCCAAATCCTGGAATTGAAGCTTTGGATCTTTAGTAGTTTTTGGTGTGGCACAGGTTCTGGTGATGTAGAATAATGCCTAGAAAAGGTGAAAAAAGAGGGAGGAGAGCAGTCACTCTTAAGATTATCTAGCCAAGGAATTTGAGTGTGATCAAGGGAGTGATCATAGAGGATTGATTCGTCATAATTGGTGAAGGATTTCTGGGAGGGAAATAATTGGTCAGAGGGAGCACATTATCTAGAGGGTCCTTTCGCTAAGAAGCCTAGATCTAGTTCTTTGCTAAGTATAGCAGCAGCGGAAGGGAGAAGAGTTTGTGGTTCGACAGATTGAACAGAGATGGTTTCTGATGGGTTGAGAGATCAGGATAGGTTGGACAGCATGTCCAACTTTGTTATCTAGATGGCTAGAATCCTGACAGTCCTAGATGAGTACGACATCAAGGAGTATGTAGAAAATATCCTAGTTGTGCATAATGATGTAGCCCTGAAGAAATATAATGAGAGTCAGACGTGGGCTAAGCGCCTGATCATGGATGGAGTGAAGGATCACGTGGTCCTTCATATTTATAGTAAGAACATGAAAAATGAGATTTGGACAACACTGAACATGATGTATTATGGAAGCTCCATCAAAGGAAAATGCTTCTTGAGAATCAAATGCAGTTGTTCCAGATGCAGAAGGGCGAGGAAATCGATCCCTTCCTCTTTAGACTTTAAACTATCTGGGACCAACTGATTTCTATGGGGATAACTCCGAATGAAGGGATCATGGTGAGGACTTCCCTAAATGCAGTCACCGATGAATGGGAAACATTTTTCCAAAGCATACAAAGAAAAGTAGCATAATCAGCCTAGGTGGATATGTGGGCAATCCTCTGTCAGGAGGAAATCAGGAGGATAATCAAGAAGAAAAGCAGTGGCAATGGAATCAAAGTAAAGAAAGAGGAGGAGGAGGATGCAACCCTTGCATCTAAGTTATAGAGGAAGCAAGGGAAGAATAAGAAGGACCTATCAAAGGTCTGATTCTTTAAATGTGGTGAACTTGGACACTTCACTAGCTCTTGTCCTAAGAGGAAGTACAAGGAATCTTCTAATTCCAAGGCAATAATAGCAAAAGGGGACAACGGTAGTGAAAATGACGTAGCCATGAGTTCTCATGAACCAAGGAAGTGGGGCGATATTTATCTATAGAGCAGCTACAGATGTCTGCGGGATCATTGAGGTGCCCAAACTCTTGGATCACATAGGTGCTATGGGACCCTTAATACAGTAGCGGGATGAATGGAGCATTGGGTGCAGAAGATCATGGAGAATTAGAGGTAAGTTAGGTCGTTGAACTCTGGAGGAGCGCAGAGAAGAGGTAGTAGTAGAGTGGAAGCAGCATCATAGAGGCTGATGGATTTTAGCAGCACAGAGGTAGTCCTTACAAAGTGCAATGAAATAAACATCAGATTGCAGAAGTAGAGGGTGCTTCAGTGATGAGTTGCATCGCAACTAAATTTTCTGTCAGTGATTGGGTGATGGTCCTTCAGTTGCTTACTTCTCAGCAACTCAGTTGCAGTGCAACAGTTAGTAGTGACAATTCTATGGGCAGCATGATGCAAAAAATTGAGAGGAAGCTACAATATATATGTGGGTGTGTTAGTGGTAGTGAAATGCGAAGCAATACACTGGCAGCAGTGCAGTGGATGGAGGGCAGCAGGCCAAGCATATGTAGCGCAGAGACTGATGCCAAGATTAGGTGAGGCTTTAGTGTGGAAGTATTGCTAGAGCACACTCCTTGCTAAGAGGGAGTGTTGAGATTTTTGGGTAGCATCGGGTGTGCTCTAGCTCTGAAACTTTGTGGAGGGGCTAAAACGCAGGAGGTCTCCAAGACCCAAATTTCATCCAGTGTAATAGTTATTCAAATAATTAAATTTTTTAATAGGGACCCTAAGTATAACTTAGGGAAATTGAAAAATTAAAGTGAATTAAATTACACATGTGATAAAATGTTATAAGTGACGTGGATCAAGCTTTATTTTAATCTCATCCGTTGATAAGATATTAGATCATGACTGTTGGTTTTCCAACCAGAAAAGTATAAATGAAAGGCTTGGGGTCAGTTGGATGACACACAAACATTGCAGAGCACTGAAGCTAAGTCGAATTTCTGGGGTGGGGTTTGCTGATAAATTTGAAGTGAGTTTGCAATGCAGTGAGCAGAAGATATCTGCAAGGGATGATCTGATCCGAGGACGAGAATAAAACAACAGAGAGGCAGCTTGTACCAGACAACATAGAGGCTATATAGAGGGATTCATTCTATCCATGACCATGTAGAAGACTACATAAAGGTCACGTAAGCCCAGCCAGGGTGACGCGGGCCTAGCCAGGGCAGCATAGACCCAGCCAGGGTGATGCAGGCACAACCAAGGTAGCACAGGGGCAACAGAGACCTAGCCAGGGTGACACAAGCTCAACCAGGGCAACGCAGAGGTAGCACAACACTAGTCAAGGTGATGTAGTGGGTACGCTGGCCAGTAGGGGCTGACGTAGAGGATGCAAAGGAAATTCTAAGGGTTCCAGTGGGCCCAAAAGGACTCGAATTTGTAATTTGCCGGTGAGGGTTGGATCAGCCATATTTTTTGTCTTCGAGTGAAAGGTACAACTGTCATGTATTTTCTTTGTAGGGCAGACTATTTCTGGTGCCTAGAATGTTGTATTTAGAGATTTTACATAATAATAAAACCCTCTAGAGCTGTTGCACCAGTTTTCATGCATTGCTTTTTTCCGTGGACATTTGTCCAAAAAATATGTGTATAATTTTGTCACATGTGTGTGTTGTTCAGTAAATGATCTGTATATGTGTAGGTTGCAGTTTTTATTTTCTTTAATGTTTTTTGGAATAATTCAGGTTAATAACTTGTTAATTAATCTAACAAGTAGGTGAAGTAGGTCAAAACATTGCAGTAGGGTTTCTATTTTGAAACTTTCACATATACAAGAAATATATGTTATGGTTGGTATCATATAGAATTTTTCTGAGGAATGGTATATAGAAAGTTGTAATTTCTAGGAAATCAACTACTTCGAACTTCTATTTGATGATTTTCCTCTAGCTTATGAAGAGAACATTGTTACATGAAGTAAAGAACTAGTTATGACTATCAATTTTCATGTTGTCTATTCTTTAATAATAATGTTCCTTTGTAATTTCATGAACTTCAAACATAATTTAAAAAAATTAATTATAAAAAAATTCAAATCATTAACTAATAAATACAAATAATCTTTCCTTAACAATTACATAATCCACAAGAGTAATGACTAGTGAGAAACTTGTGTTCGAGATTTAAAAAAAACAACTTACTCATCATGTTGTGCTTTCAAACCATTACTCTCCAATATGATCCAAGGGACCAAAAATAGCATGTCTGGGAAAACTCTCCACCCATACATAGGCTAAACTCCACCATATATTTTTGCAACTGACCACCCCAAGTCCTTAATCAACTAGCTCTACTAGTCCCTAATCCTTGCTTCCGAATAATTATTCCATAAGAATATGCTTCACATCGTTGTCCTCATCTGTTAAATAGAACTCCTTTTTTCGAAAAATTAAAGGAAAATCATCATGCACATCATCCACATGTCTTATGATGCAACCATAAGGTCACAATTAACACTCATCAGCACATGCAAGGTTAGCAGAATTAACCCCACATGTTCTCCCATTAACTTTTCCTCTTTATCAATTTTAAATCAAACACATTCGGAAGTTTTAACCATGATTTATAACTTAAAATAATAAATTTTACCTTTAAGCATTGTCAACCCTTCACCTTAACCTTATCTCGTACACGGATTCACATTATTCCAATACCTCGAACCTATGGGTTATGGCCCACATAACTCCTTTACACACATGGCAGTTATAACATTTCTAGTTTATCAAACATACACACTTTATGCGATCAACAATGCTTTCAATTTATAACGGACCATACATAAAACCCAAATCATTACCTATACGTAGAACAATCTGTTATAGGGTCCACAATCCTTGAACCAATCACAACACATCGCAAGTCATTTCCCTCAAAGTTAATGTCATACCAATAAGAATTAAACCATAAAATCCTCTGAAGTGTGTTATTGCGCAATGTTGATGCATGGATTCACCATTGTCGCATTGCATCGCAACTTTTGAACTTTACCGCATCGCAAGTAAAAAACTTTACTTTGCAAATTCTTCGCGCTATCCATTATCTTTTGCGAAGTGTGAAATCTCAACTCATTGTCCATCGTTGATCTATTTCCCTGATCTAATCATGGCCATCCTTCCACCTCTTTAGATTTCTCTAAGTGTTCTCTGCCTTCATCGCTTTTCCCTGTTTATGCCACTCTATTGCTTTATTCTCTTCTCATGACTCCTCCTTAGCTGATTTAGTTTTCTTCAATGTGAATCTCTCCTACGCTTTTCCTCTATCCGTAAAGGTGTTGATCTCTCCTTTTGAATTCTTCTCCGTGCTTTGGTCTTTGGTCAACTCATGTTATTTATACTGTCATTGCTCTGTGACCTAGTCTTCTCCACACTACTTCTCCTTTGCTCGTTCAGACTACTTCAAGTCCATCTCTCGTGAACTTATTCTGTCTCCTTTAACGCTATATCTAGCATGAATACATAACACTCTCTGTATTATTCCTCTGAATCAGAATTACTCGACCTGTACATAATTTATCTAAACAATTTACTTCCATAAGATTTTATTCTCGGCTAATTAATTCTCAGACTGGAATCTACCCAGATTCTACCCAGCCATAAGTCCTTTATCACTAATAAATAATTATACAATCAGCTAGAATTAATACACTGATATCGAATTCTTTCTATTATGGATCACTCAGCAAATAACAGAAGTGACACATAGTCAAATGGGAATTTGACTTCTCATTAAAAAAATAAATGTACAAATACAAGCAAATCTGTTTACAATCTAGCTTTGGCCTGATCCACCTTTACATGGTCCTTTTCTCTTCCTCTTTCTCTGTATCTACCCGTAGGCTTACAATTAAGCTTCCTATCTAAGAATGTTGCTCTTTTTCTACTATTTGTGCCTTTGAGGCTTTACAATTATATAAAAATGGTTCTGTAACCAATTTTGGTTTAGATCCATAGGTTTCTCAACAAAATCCCGAAAATCCTCTAACTTCTCAATTTGTTCCTAAAATATTTTTTTTATCCCTTTAGGATCTCAACATTCAACTAAATCCTAAGGATCCTCCATAAATCGATAAAATAATGAACTAATTTCTAATCTAAGATTTACAATATTTTATAATATCTCAATCCACACCAATCACTCATCAATCACTCATGTTCTCCTACATTCGAGAACATTTATAAATATGTCTCTCAATATTTAATTAAACCCTATTGTAAATGTCTCACCTAAATCACTCAAAATATTTAAAATTACATTAATTAAATACTTAGTAAAACCACTCTTTTGAAAAACACAAGACCCCCTAGATTCTACTAAATATACACAATTTCGGAACCATGATGCTCCTGCATCATCTTCATACAATTTTTATTATTATTTAAGTTTTTCTTAATTTAACATTTTTCATAATTTATCTATACTAATTTAAAATATTTTACCTTTATTAGTAAAATAATTTATTTTTTAAATTATCATTCACTCTATTTATTATTATTTAATAATAATATGTGGCATTACATTTCCCTCTTCAAGGAACTTCATCCCAAAGTTAACTTTGATTATCTTATCTCCCTTTTTTCTTTGTTTTTTTCCACATAATCCTATGCTAGACTAGTATGGGGCCAATCAAAATGATTTCAAAATGGAACTATTTGTAACGCTATGCAAAGTATCCATTCTCAAAGAATTTAGTGTGCAAAGTGTTCTCCATGACTTGCAGGTAAAACAAAGTAGTTTTGGTTTGTTTTTGAGTTTTATGTGTGAGGATTTATTAATTAAATTTATTGTTTAACATATCACACCAGAAATACACAAGAAGTAAAATTCACCATAACATAACACAACAAGTTGTTGAGGTAGTTCACCCCTCCTAGGCTACATCTGTCAGTCCAAGGCTCCCCAATGGCATGTCCTTGCTCTATTAATTTGCTCAAAATGGTTACACAGTGAAAAATATGCCTAAAAAGGAAAAACCAACTGTAAATTAGACTTCAAAAGATATAAAATAGCTAGAAATGGCTTTTGTTTCACCTTAAATAGTGAAATACAACCCAATACAGTGCCTTCTCCATGATGGCCCTGATGGCTCCTTCCTCTTCCTTGAAGAAAAATATGTTGTAGATCACCTCTGTTCACTCTGAAACCTATTCCAAACTCTTCTGAATGCTGAAGAAAGCCTAAATTGACTAAAATTTCATCTTGTTTGGTCAAAAATTGAGAGAGTTATGACTTCTGCAAAACAAATGCCCAATGTCCCCCAAAACCCCACTAAAAGTGGGAGAACTCCAATTAACTCCACCAGAATTGCCAATACCGCCGGATTTGGTAGCGCACTCCAAAGATGACGAAAATGGCTAATGGTTAAGTTAAATGCTGGAGTGGTGGGGTCACATGTGACCTCCTCCTAACTCGCCTCCTAAACCACGTGGCAACCACCCACATTAAATGTTTAAGAACTTTGCGCACATGACACGGTTTTTATAATTGTTTACCACCCATCGGTTAGAGTTTTAGGCCACGGTTCAAGGCTTGGGTCACACGCCATTGGGGCTAGCCCTAAGGGGCTATCCCTTATAATTTTCCACCATTCAAAAGTTTAAACGCTAGGTTCTCTGCAGGTGGTCACATCAGAATGGGGCTGGCTCTGAGGGGTTGGTCCCCAAACTTCTCCACCTATCAGTTAGCCGACCAGACTCTTCATTTACTTCACCCAAAATGAAACGATAAAACATTCCATGACCCGAATATTTCAATGAAACTCTTGTAACATGCCGGTAGGGTCCCTCTACCCAAGTAGTCGGGTCGGGGGTTCAGAACCCATGAACTTCAAAATTTTGTGCCATTTCAAACCCTTTTTCCTGGGGCCACGTGGCAGCCTTTGGGCAGGCCACATGGCACCCTCTGATAGGCTATCAAAAACCTTATAATTTTTTTTTTGCATAATATTTTTTTTTTTACAAAAGTTTTCATAAGGTCAAATTGAGTCAAAGGTCAATTTTTGGAGGTTATTGGACGATTCCAAACCTCAATAACTTTCACATACTACCTTAGTTTTGAGAACCATTTGCAGCACCAGAATTGTAGTGACGAGACCTTTTCAATCGTTTAGATTGCAACCATTTCTGAGCACTTCCATTTTTGAGCATTTTTTAAACTTGAACATGATCTCCTGATCACACCTCCCCAATGGGAAGCTTTTGGGCCCAAAAAGCTCTCTGAAATACAGAAACTTAATATGAGGAGACTGATTCTCCACTCTTTCAACCTTGAACCACTGAAATCTCCTTGATTTCATCAAATTGAGCTTCTCATAAAAAGATAAATTCTTCCTTGAATCTATTGACCGACTGTTGCTAACCTTGACTGTGTCATGATGTAAATTTTTGAAACTTGTAGAATAGCAAATAAAATTTGCAGAAAACATACTGCTCCTACAATGGTCTACCTTCAAAGGAAATCGAAAATAAGGTTCACCTTGCCAACTGTCCTTATGACGAATTTTTTCCGAATTAGCCATGTACTTGTGTCGATTCCTGACCAAGTTTTCTCGCCATAGTACCCTACCATTCTAAAACCAGTATTGATCCATGCTGAAATTTGTGCCCTCTTTGCTTGCATGCTTTACTCTCTCTTGTATTTTTTCACCACTTTGCACCGACACTTTGTTTTCTACACCGATCGACACCAAAGACACTTGCTGCAACTTCTTTTCATCTTCTTCCAAAGACGACCTGCTTTCAGACTAAAACATATCATCATTTATATCAGCAATAACATGAAAAATATTATGTACAAAATATTTTTACTTAATCATCAACAAGTCAAATTTTGACTTGCATTGACAAGCCTTTTCAACTGCCCTGGATTCACTAAAGAAGATTCTAACTTCTTCCGATGTGCTCTCACAATAAACTCCTTGCCATCCTTGAATAGATGATACTTGTTCTCATGTTGATGGAAGATCGCTTTCCTGTCATATAAGTAAGGACTACCCAACACCACACTTGTAATGTAAATCGGTACCACATATCATTCATCCATGTCCATATAATGAGTTGTTATGGCGAAGTGCAACATGCACTTCCTTGAAACTTGAAAATTTGCATCCTTGCAAATCCAACCAAGAGGATAAGGTTTAGGATGTGGAATGGTTTCAAGATTCAGCTTGTTTACTAAGTCTTTTGATATGAGGTTCACTTGTGACCCACTGTCAAATAGTGTATCTATCTTTGTGTGTTTTGAAATGATCCTCACATGAAACAGCTCAATCCTCCTCTCTTCATTTGGAGCTTCTATGTGATAGTTTGAAATGCTAGAACTAGGATTTGTTTCATTTACAATCTCTTTCCCCTTTATGTTCTTTAGTGCCATAGATATGCTTTTAATTTCATCTCATGATTCAGACCCTAAGTATTGTTCAGCTATTGCAACCGTCTTTCCTTTTTCTTTGGCCTTATCTTTGGTTTTGAATTTTTCTGGTTTCAATTCTGGATGAAGTTTTCAACGATGGTCTTGATCATGGATTGTTTTGGAACAATTTTTACAAAATAATTATCCCTTCTCTTTCCTAGAGTTTTCATTTCTCTTTCTCCCTTTGCCTTTAAATTCACTATCCTCATTCCCATCAAAAGATTGTTTACCTCTAGCCACTAAATGCGTGGCTTAGACAACAACCTTGTATAGAATAGTAGGATTGAACATAAGGATAGTATGTCTAAGGTAGCTGTGTAAACCACTTATATATTTCAACAAAGTTTCTTGGCTATGAAAATCAATTCCTAGTAAACTAGCCCTTCGTCTAAACTCTTGGGTGTAATCTTGTACATTTTGTCCCTTAAGTTGTCTAAAAATTTTCCAATTCATGATAGCCTTTTGTAAATGAGCTAATGGATAAAATTTATTTTTAATTGTAGAAATAAAACCAGCCCATGATAAAGTGATCTTACCATATTTTCTAATCTCATCCTTGGTTTGGGCTTCCCACCAAACCAATGCTGCACCATCCATTCTAAAAGAGGCTAACTGAATCTTGGTGTCTTCATCATGAAGGTTCTGTATCCTCAAATAAACTTCCAACTGCCTTATCCAATTTTCAAGTTTCTCTACATTGACCTTACCATTAAACATAGGCAACTCAAACTTAACATCAAGCTTTAAAAATGAACTTTTACCAATGTTTTTTGACTTGTGAGATTGATTCATTGAAGTAGAGGATGACGATGTAGAGGAAGAGGATGAAGATGGGGATGGTGGATCACCATTTCCTCCATGTGCTTTCTTTGACTTGTCTTCACTTTTACTTCCTCTTGAAGATCCCTCTCCTTCAATCCTTTCATTTATTTCTTGGTAGAGTATCCTCACCGTCTTAGTCATGTCCAGGAACGCCTTTTGGAACACCCGTTCTTCTTCTTTGGGATCAATGTCTTCAGGAACTTCTCCTTCTCTTGAAGACATGCTTAAGATTTATATTGTGGCTCTTGGAGGTGAATTAGAAGGTGGATTTAATGGCACTCTAGCCCTCCTTGGTTGAATATTATTTTGAGCTCTAACCAATTGTCCTTCCCCTCTCTTGAGCTTAAGCCTAGTAAGCATCAAAATTTGCAAATAGTCAACTATATCTTTGCATAATAACAAATGCAGAGTAAAACTCTAGCTCCTAATGCTCAAATCCTGAGCTTCGATACTAACTGATCTGAAAATGAAACTATTTTTAATGTTATGCAAAGTATCCATTATCAAATAATTTAATGTGCAAAGTGTTCTCCATGACTAGCAGGTTAAAAAAAGTAGTTTTGTTTTATTTCTAAGTTTTATGTGTGAGGATTTGCTAATTAAATTTACTATTTAACATATCACAGTAGAAATACACAACAATTTCACCATAACATAACACAACAAATTGTTGAGGTAGTTCACCCCTCCTAGGCTACATTTGCCAGTCCAAGGCTCCCCATTGGCATGTCCTTGCTCTATTAAATTCCTCAAAATGGTTACACAGTGAAAAATATGCCTAGCCAAGAAAAACCAACTGTAAATTCGACTTCGGAAGATAGAAAATATCTATAAATGGCTTTTGTTTCACCTTAAACAGTGAAATACAACCCAATATAGTGCTTTCTGCATGATGGCCCTAATGGCTTCTTCCTCTTACTTGAAGAAAAATATATTGTAGATCACTTCTGTTCACTCTGAAACCTATTCCAAACTCTTCAGAATGCTAAAGAAAGCCAAAATTAACTAAAATTTCATCTTGTTTGGTCGAAAATTGAGAGCATTATGACTTCTGCAAAAAAAATGCCTATTGTCCCCCAAAAACCCCACTAAAAGTGGGAGAACTCCAGTTAACTCCACCAGAATGGTAAATCCCTCCAGATTTGGTGGTGTGCTCCAAATATGGTAGAAACGGCTAATGTTTAAGTTAAATGCAGGAGTGGTGGGGTCACATGTGACCTTCGCCTAACCTACCTCCCAAACCGCGTGGCAACGACCCACATTAAATGTTTAACAACTTCGGGCACATGACACGGTTTTTATAACCATTTACCACCCGTCAGTTAGAGTTTTAGGCCATAGTCAAGGCTTGGGTCACATGTCGTCGGGGCTAGCCTTGAGGGGCTAGCCCTTATAATTTTCCGCTGTTCAAAAGTTTAAGCGCCAGGTTCTCCACAGGTGGTCACATCGGAATGAGCTGGCTCTGAGGGGCTGGTCCCCAAACTTCTCCACTTATCCATTAGCCAACCCAACTCTTCATTTACTCCACCCAAAACAAAATGATAAAATGTTCCATGACCCAACTCGTTCAATGAAACTCCTGTAACATGTCGTTCGGGTCCCTCTGCCTGAGTAGTTGGGTCCGGGGTTCAAAACCCATGAACTTCAAACTTTTGTGCCATTTCAAACCTTTTTGACTGGGGCCACGTGGAAGCCTCCGGGTAGGCCATGTCGCACCCTATGATAGGCTGTCAAAAACCTTATAAAAAAATAATTTTTTGCATAATATATTTTTTTACAAAATTTTTCATAAGGTCAAATTGAGTCAAAGGTCAATTTTTGGAGGTTATTGGATGATTTCAAACCTCAATAACTTTCACATATGACCTCGGTTTTGAGAACCATTTATAGTGCCATAGTTGCAATGACGAGACCTTTCCAGTTGCTTAGATTGCAACCATTTCTGAGCACTTCCATTTTTGAGCATTTTTTAAACTTTAACATGATCTCCCGATCAAGAATTAACCACAACAAGCATCCAAAGATCCTATGAAGTGTGAGTAGTAATTTAACACTTATCTAATTTCATAAAAAACAATTTGTTGAGATGTGGTTGTCAATGATGTCAACCCAAGATACACCAGGATATACCCTACCTTTTGTCGACCAATATGACATGTAAATTCATTTTTTTGGTTTCAAGATCCTCCTTAATGGATTATCCTCATCGTGCTATTTCTAGTGGTATGTGGCATGCCACATAGTACTTCACGGTTTGTGAGATATCCTTGTTTGAAGTTGAAGAACCCAATTTTTGGGTAAAAACCAAAAAGGTGTTAATGTGGCACTCCATTATTGGTCATCTAATTAATTCAATTCAAGGAAGAAGGGGCATTTCATCTGAGTTATGGATAAAATGTCTATTGAGGATTTAAACATTATTTTGGCAGTTACAAGGAGTTTTTGTCTCAAAATACACTCAAATCCTACTGCAAGGGTAGATGGCCTCATTTCTTGGGCTTCAAGGTAGTGAAAACTTTAAAGTTGAATTGGAAAATTATCCTCCAAATGTGCATTAATGGTATCCTAAAAAGGACCTACTAAAACTATAAAAAGAGACCTTGATATCCCACCAAATGATGTACATTCAATTATCATTATTTTGATTAACCTCTAAAATATTTTAGGCCTTGAGTAGATAGTGCTAGGTCATAAGATAGGGTGCGGGTTTATTGGTGTTTCTGCTTCTTTGGTGAAATTTTTGTATGATATTGTAGGTTGTATATAGAGTTTTGGTCATCCGCTTGGAATTATAGCATGCATATTATTTTGAGGTCATTAGTCTTGTGGAAACCCTAGTTGATGAAATAATTCTGAAATAAAATTTATTTACTAGTTTGGTGATTTAAGACCCGCGATTAGGGCTCCTTGAGTATTGTGATTTGGCTCCTTATCATTTTCACATCTGTGGTGTTATTCTATAATTTATCACCAATATACAATGAATAAACCAAAATTTCTATGACCTGAAGCTTGAAAGGAAATGTGTGAGGTTATTTTGAAGCTATCAAATACTATTACATCCTTTAAACTATTTCAAGGATGTTTCCTTAACAAATACATAATCCACAAGAGTAATGACTAGTGAGAAAATTGTGTTCAAGATGAAAAAACAAACTTACTTATCATGTTGTGATTTCAAACCATTGCACTCTAATATGATCCAAGGTACCAAAAATAATATGTGGGGGATAACTCTCCACCCAACCATAGGCTCAACTGCACCATATCTTTGTGCAACTGACCACCCCAAGTCCTTAATTAACTACCTCTACTAGTGCCTAATCCTTGCTTCCCAATAATTCTTCTAGAAAACTATTCCTCACATCCTTGTCCTCATCCATTAAATAGAAATCCTTTATTCCAAATATTTATGGAAAAACATCATGCACATCCTCCACGTGTCTTCATACAATTTTTATTGTTATTTAAGTTTTTCTTAATTTGACATTTTCCATAATTTATCTATGCTAATTTAAACTCTTTTACCTTTAATGGTAAAATAATTTATTTTTTTAATGATATTTTACTCTATTTATTATTATCATTATTATTATTTAATAATAATATGTGACATTGCATACTTTCCCTCTTTAAGGAACTTCCTCCCAAAGTTAACTTTAATTATCTTATCTCCTTTTTTTCTTTGTTTTTTTTTTCCACATCACCCTATGCTAGACTAGTATGAGGCTAATCCAAATGACCAAAACAGGAATAAAAAGATCCTATGAAGTGTTAGAAACACTTTAACACTTATCTAATTTCAAAACAACAAGTTTTTGAGATGTGATTGTCATTGATGTCAACCCAAGAAGCACCAGGAGATTCCGTGCCTTTTGTCGACTAACATGACATGGAAATTCATTTTTTTTGTTTCAATATAATCCTTAATGGATTCTCCTCATTGTTTTGTTTCTGGTAGTATGTGGCATGCCACTTAGTTCTTCACGGTTTGTGATATATCATTGTTTGAAGTGGAAGAACCCAATTTTTGGGTAAAAACCCAAAAAGGTGTTAATGTGGTACTCCATTATTAGTCATTTAATTAAATCAATTTAAGGAAGAAGGGGTATTTAATATGAGTTATCGCTAAAATGTCTCTTGAGTATTCTTAAACATTATTTTGGAAGTTAAAAAGGGTTTTTGTCTCAAAATACACTCAAATCCTACCCCAAGGGCAGAAAACCTCATTGCTTGGGCGTCAAGGCAGTGAAAAATTTAATGTTTAATTGGAAAATCCTCCTCCAAATGTGCATTTATGGTCTCCAAAAAATTCTCTCCTAAAACTATACAAAGAGACCTTTATATCCCTCCAAATGATGTACATTTAATGATCATTATTGTGATTAACCTCTGAAATATTTTGAGCCTTGAGGAGATAATGTTAGATGAGAAGATAGGGTGTGGGTTTCTTGGTTTTTTTGCCTTTTCTGGGGATTTTTTATATGATATTGTAGCTTGTATACAGATTTTTGGTCACCCTCTTGGAATTCTAGCATGCAACCTATTCTAAGGTCATTAGTCTGGCAAAAACCCTAGTCGGTGACAAAATTCTGAAATAAAAGTTATGTACTAGTTTGGTGATTTAAGAACTGTGATTAGAGCTCCTTCATTATTTTGTTTTGGATGCTTTTCAATTTTACTATATGTCATTCTATTATGGAATTTATCACCAATATACAACGAATAATCCTTAATGTTTGTGGCCTGAATCTTGAAAGGAAATGTCTTAGGTTATTTTGAAGCTATGAAAGACTATTACATCCTTGAAATTGTTACTTCTATGGAATAGTAATGTTGGAAGGTCATTATGGGTTAGAAGATACGAATATTGTTGGAAGTGTTAGCACCTAATTTGAACCTTAGGCTGAAGGAAGGCGAATCAGGGTAACCTTAAACCACGCTCAGCCTTGTAGCTAGCCCTACAAGGTCAGGAGAGGGCACTCTCCGAGGAAAATGTTCAATGAAATATAAAAAAAAACTGATTTAGGCTAGGTATAATGATGGGAAATGTTTTAATAAATTTCAAGGTTGTATGGAATAGATGGGGCAGTTTGAATCTGGGGAATTAAATCAGAGATATAGGGTATTTCATGGGGCAAGGTAGGCAGGAATTTTAACAATTTAGTTTAAATAATGATGGAATGGTAAGACTGGTGAGGAGCTGAAAAGGGCATAGGAGATGGATCCTTTTCAAATAGAAGAAAACATAGAACATTGAATGATTTCCCAAGGCAGAGCATTTAAAATGGATTCTACCTTTCTATGTTGAAAGCATTTAACCAGAAATGTGAATGAATGAATGGTAAACATAACAATTAACATATGAACACAAAGGAAAGAACAATGCTAAAATCCATACCACAGAGATCCCACAAATCAGAGCTGCATATATTTATTAATTCCCTGTCAAACTATTAAAATGGAGCGTAGAGCGTCCTTAGTGATTTCCAACTTATTCCACATTTTTTTTTTCTTTTCCAATGATGAAGAACTACATTAAATATAAAAAATATTTGGGGGAGTAGATCCACAGAAAAAGGGAGTTGTTTCACTAGCCCATAAACTGAGATCCGAACATAGGAAGAAAACCAACAATCTGCCCCTGAAAAGAAGGAGAAATAATACTATTTGACCACTTGGAGATTTTATTTTACATCCATTCAAATGAGAAGAAGAAATTTGTAGAGCCAATCCCCTTTAAATCGCTGTTTGGAGAGGCTAAAATAGTTCTGCGTTTGTAATTAGCTCATGGCATTTGACTGTTTGTCTCTGTTTTTATCCTTTGAATAACCAAATTTTGAAGAGAATGCCTTTTGGAACCAATAAAAATGAACTTGTGCCTTTTAATGAAGAAAAGTCTCCTTTTGAATGAAAAAGAGCGAAGGAAAAGGGAGTTCGACCTATATGTGATTGCAAATCGCTGTCGCAAATCGCAATCAGAAGAGAGGGAATGTATTTGGGATAGAGCGATTGAAAATATGCGATGTGATAGTGTATAGGGAAAGGGGAAATCGAAATCGCAAATCGGAGGTCATAGCGGGAGAGGAGCGGAGGCAAAGTATCATATAAAATGTCGATTGCGATGAATAACTTAAGAAAATATTCAAAATTGATTTATCACTTTTACAAAGGAAAAACATCGTTTTTTTTTTGAACGGGTGGAAGGTTTAAGGTGGGACCTGGCCAATCGCAATTGGGAATCAGAAGGTGAGCAGAGCGGGAGTTGAACTGCGGGAATGGCCGACTGCGATGGTGTGACGGTTTGTGAGCTGTCTGATCGGATAGGCAGATCGATGGTGGAGATACAAATCGGTGGGGGTCAATCGCATTGGAGAAAATCAAAGGAGTAGGGATAAGAGTTGGGAGCGCTGCGAATTTGCGATGCGATCGAATGTGGGCCATCGGATCGCTAGGAAGATCAATGGTCCAAATGTAATCTGGCGGGGTCAATCGCAACCATGCAATTCAATGCTGCGATTAGATCGGAGAAGGGGATTATTTAATTGCATCGGAGGTTTATGGATCAAAAAGAATTTTTGCAATGCGATTATGCAATTGGATAGGGGAAAAGGGGGTTTATAAAGAAAAAATTTAAAATTTTATGAAATAAATTTCAAGGGACAAATGGGAAAAGGGGTAAGGTTAGGCTATTGGGGACTTTTGCTCACTTAGGCATATTTTCCAATCCAGAAGTCAATTTTGAGAGTATAATATACCGTTGGAAAGATATTTTTGGGCTCTTTCTGATGGACATACTTAGAACATGATTTTATACTGAAAATATTGTGGAAAACACCTTTGAAAAGCAAGGTGTTGGCTTTGTTGAGATAGCATCTTTTGAAGTGCAACTTATTACATATGAAGACATAAAATTACATAAAAGATGGTAATGAAAGCAAAGTACCATTTTTTCACCTCAAAACAGGGTTTTGAGTGAAAATTACATCAAGCTCAATAGAACAATTCTTTGATCTTTCCGGATACTGTGCCTCTGAGTTTATTTGTCCTCCTCATGATCTTGTTGATATTTATTGACACTTGACTCATAAGTTTGACCATGATAAGAGCCTAGAACCTAATGAGACCAACCCTATGACCTAATAATGTGAATTACAAAATGAAAGTGACTCATGACTAAAGACCATAGAGAGAAGAATCAGCAAGTTTCACATGAGGGAAGACTCATGAAAGACCACTACCATCAATGAATCCATGACCTAATGGAATGATGAAAATTTATGGTATGGGACTCCTAATATGCAAATGCAAAAGAGAAAATTTGATCATTGATGGCAGTATGAAAAAACTGACACTAAAATTGGCTCCAATGGGGATGGTAGCTCCTTGGAGGTGCCAAGAACACCGTAGACCAAGTAGCCTTATCCATTGGGAAAATATGGTCAAAATACCGAAAACTGACACAATTCAGACTGAATCTGACTCAAAACTAAGACTGAAAAATAAATTAAAACTAAACTTTACACATATCATTTAAGTTCTATAGCCTTCACCTCGGGCCCCAAACCTCAATGACCGTGTAATTGAAATCTGACTAAAAATAAGATGGTATATACAATGATTGTGACATATTTTCTGATCCATTATCTTCAATAGTGGTAGTGCTTCAACAACCTACCATTCACTGGTCCTCCAGGGCAATCTTGGCCATCCATCTCTGAGAGCAAGAAGGCATTTTATCCCCTGTATGCTGAAATCTTGTATGGTCCTTTCCACAGGTTTTCGAACTTACCATGCTTCCCTTTGTCCTCATTTAGTGCATCCCATCTCAACACCACATCATCCAATTGAAACCTTTTTGCTTTGGTCTTATGGTCATCAATTTTCTTTATCTTCTCCTGCAACTGAATAGCGTTCTGAGAAACTTCTTCCCTTGTTTGTTGAAGGTGGATCATTTGATTGATCCTTCGCTGATTATCATCTTCTTCACTGCCAGCCTCTTGCAATAATCTCATGATCGGAACTGTAAGCGATGTAGGAAAGACAACATCAGTACCATAAAATAGTTCAAATGGTGACATACCTATGGATTTCTTGTTGCTGACTCTGTCTGCCCATAACACGTTGATGAGATTTCGATGCCAGTTCCTTTTGTTTGCCTCCAAAATTTTCTTGATTATATTTATCAGAGATTTATTTGATGATTATGCCAGGCCATTGCCTTATGGGTAGTACGCTATTGAATGGCCCAACACAATATTGTATTTGTCACAGAACTCCACCATCTTCTTGGATCTAAACGCTGCTGCGTTATTTGTTATGATTTTGTGAGGGCAACCAAAACGAGACAAGATATTTGATTCTAAGAATTGAATGATTACCGTATCAGTGGCCTGCCTTGCTGGAATGGCCTCGATCCATTTGGTGAAGTAATCTGTACCTGTCAATATCCATCGATGCTGTGCTGATGATGCGGGATGGATTTATCCTATGAAATCAAGTCCCCATTGCTGAAAGGGAGCATTTACTGAAATTGGTTTCAAAGGAAGAGGAAGCAATTTCCTTTTCCCTTGGAAAACTTGACATTCATGGCAACTCATTACTGTTTTATACAAATCTAAAAATAAAGTGGGCCAATAATAAACTGCTCTCAGCACCTTGTTAGTTGTTGTTTTCCAAAACAAATGACCACCACAATCACCTTTGTGATAGTCATGCATCACCTGCTGCACCTCATCTTCAACCAAACAATTAGGTAGAATACCTCCTGGATCTTTCCAATAAAGAGCACCGTTTAAAATACAAAATTTAGCAGACTTGAGTTTCAATGATCTACCTTTGCTTCTAGACGTCCCTGGAGGTGGTGAAAGATGCTGGAGAACATAAACAATATCTGAATACCATGGGGATTTGAGAAAAATGTTTGAAACCGGAGCAAGCAAACCTTCATCATCATCTTCTGACATTGTTGTTATGAGATTTATATCCAAAGCACATAGGTTTGATTTGGCCATTAGCTTTTCCAAGCCCTGTCCTTTGATCAACTTTGTGGGTTTGATCTCCAAATCATATTCCAACATTGCTGCTATCCACTTACCTCTTCTTCCCTCTGGATCAGTTTGCTTCAAGACATCTTTTACTGCTACATTAGGAACATATGCTATAGTATGTGAATGCAGAATGTATACTCTAAAATCCTTCAATGCTTTTATAAGAGCCAATGCTTGTTTCTCAATGATATTATACCGCAAGGCAACATCTCTAATAGTCCTGCTGAAAAAGGAAATTGGATATTCAATCTGATCTCTCTTCTACATCAAAACCGCAACCATAGTATGCTCCTATGAAAATGAAAATATAATGAAATCTTGAGTGTAATCAGGACTAATGAAGACTGGGGCATTGGATAGAGCAAACTTTATCAGATTAAAATACTTGATAGCCTCCTCACTCCATTTGACAGTGCTATATTTTTTCAACATGTTAGTCATTTCTCTTAAATGTTCAGCCAAATTGGGTATAAATCTGCGCAAGAAGTTAATCTTACCATTGAATGCTTGAATCTCCTTTTTGTTACGTGGGAGGTCTATGTGCTGAATTTCTTATACTCTTGAGGGATCGATGCGGATACCATATTTAGAGATTATATGCCCCAGCATCTTGCCTTCATCCATAGAAAACAGACTTTTCTTTGGATTGAGAGAAATCCCAAACTTTCTGCATCGCTGAAAAATGACCCTCAAATGGTGCAAGTGTTCATCATCAAAACCAGAAAATGTTGTTAGATCATCCAAATAAACAATAAGAAAAACATCCTTTTCATTGGAAAAAGCAATGTCCATTTCTCGCTGGAAAGTAGCTCCAGCATTCTTCAGTCCAAATGGCATTTTGGCATACTTGAAAGTTCCCCAAGGTGTTGTGAAATCAGTCTTGTCTTGGTATTTCTCATGCACCAAGATCTGATTATAGCCTGAGTAGCCATCGAGTAGTGACATCCTTGATTCTCCAACTACTCTCTGCAGAATATGGTCCATTTTTGGAAGTGGATAATTATCCTTTAAGGATGCTTTATTCAGATTCCGGAAATCTATGCACAACCTTATCTCTCCCGTCTTCTTACGTACCAAGACCAAATTTGAAATCCAGTCAGAAAATCTAATTGGGTCTATGATACCAGCTTTATACAATCTATTTACCTCTTTTTAATGGATGGAAGTAGCTTTGGGTTGATCCTTCTCAGCTTCTGTCTAAATGGATTTTGATCTGGCTTGATGGGAATAGTATGTTGAATTATGTTTTTGTCATACACCTTCAAATATGAATAATCGCACGCAAACACATCAGAAAATTTAGAAATTAATTTAACATACTGTTCCTTTACCTCAGGGGACAAGGCTTTTGATAATTTTACAAACTTAAGCTTGTCAGCTATTCCAGGATTAACATCTTCAACTTCTTTATCAGTAGGCACCAAACTTGGTTTCTTTGAAACATCATCCTGATAAAAAATCTCCTCTAAAGGTATGAGACCTCTAGAAATTATATTGTCTTTCAGCTACAATATGTCCATCTGATTTGTTTCGATTTCTTGATCATCAACATTATAGTCACCCTCTATGGGAGTATCCTTGAATTTTCCTTCACTCTGCAAAAAATCATTGATTTCATTGTCATCCCAAAACACTTGCCAATACCTTAAATTATCCGGGATAGCAGGCCTATGTTTGACATAAATTTCAAACTTGTTGCTGGAATTCATGGGAATATTCAAGTTGCTTGCAGTAGTGGCAAGAGAATTAGCAATAAGATTCTGCATTCGGGGTACTGTTGTCAAAGTGTACTCAGGAAATGTCCTCAAAATGTCTAGGACTGCATTTATGTAGGCCCTCAGTCATGGATGTTTTACTTGATACTCTCCTTTTACCTATTTGATTATCAACTCCGAATATCCGTAGACAGAAATCCTCTTTGCATTTAACTTCTTCAAAATTTTCAAACCTGCAATCAAAGCTTCATACTCTGCTTCATTGTTAGAGTAGTCAAAAGCCAACTTGTAAGCACATACTCTAACATTACTAGGAACCTTTTTAGGCTGGAAAATAGGGCTCCGAATCCATATTCCTATACCAGCACCGTCCTTACCTACAGCTCCATCAAAGTCCATGCTCCAAAGGCCTCCTTATTCTTCTTCTAGATGCTGAAATTTTGCTTCTTTGTCTACTTTATCTTGACTGATTTATGCATCTTTCTGTTGTTCACTGTCCTTTTGCTGCTGGCAGGCAGGAAGCTTGGAAATTCTTGTTTCTTTATCCTTTTCTTGTTTAAGGACTTCCCTAAAATTTTCTGAAATTTCAGGTATCTCATCTACTTGTACCAACTGTAAATTTTCATGATTCAAACCACCATCTGAATATAATATAAATGATTCTAAATCTGTGTGGACTGCATTAATGGGATGATTAACTAGCTTCTCTTTGCTAGTGATCATGTATTTAATTTTTGTCTCCCTATATAGTTTTCTCAACTTACCAAACACGGGAATGGTGGCATAAGAGAAGTCAAGCTTCATGGTTCCTTTAAGTTTTGCACCCCAAGACCTGGATAGAAGCATTCCAAACCGTGGTGGAACATCGGCAACAACTACATCCATCAAAACATTCTTGGCTGGGATTTGATCTAAATATACTACCAAGTCTTTGATAAGACCAATACAATGGACCCTACTGGAGTCAAAGGAATACAAATCATGGTATTTGCAGGTAATATCAAGACCCAACTTCTCCATAATGGCTTTGGGCATCAAATTGCGCGAGACTCCAGAGTCCAACATAGCATTATGTAAAATGAACTCATGTAATCTAAGACTCAGGAAGAAGGGAGGGACTTCACTTTCTTCAGATTGATCTTCTGTGGCTGGACCAAAAATGAGTTTAGGATAATCATCCTCAACATTTACCATATCTGATACAGAGTCTATTTGCAAAATTCTAGACACTTGATGTTTATAAGTACTATTTTTCACCAACTCAGTCAAGGGCATGGACACCTTCAGCTTAGAAATTTCATTTTCCAAATTAAAATAAGGAACCTTTTCTGCCTCTTTTATGGGAGGATCTTTCTTCTCCAATTGCTCCTTTCCTGCGCTATGTTGGTTATTTTCATTTGCAACATTAATAACTGAGGATGCCTTGCTGGGAGAAGGATCCGTAGGCTCTTTCCCTTTTCTTTGAGTGTTTGAAGAATCATTTTTTGATTGCAACTCTTTTCTCTTCTGAATGGGATTAATTGGCACATCTCTTCTCCTCAAAGAGTATTGCTTCTGTTGCGCTGATAAAGCGTTCATGTACCCTATTTGATAATCATCGGACTCTTCCTCTAACATTGCATCATTGGCCAATATGAAATCTTCGTGTTTTTGAATGTCTGTAATCAATGTATATTCTTCATCTTCTTTGAGAAAAATGGGCGCGCCATCGGCTGTGAAGAAATGATTAGCTTCAATGATAGGATCATCATCATCATCTGTTTCCATTCTCTAAACGTAATTTTGCTACAATGGAGTTCTGATCTGCTGTTGTGGCGTTGCTTGGTCCTACGTTCTCTGTTCTCTCTGCTTAATCCAAAACTGTGGCTGCTGCTATCCTTTGAAATTTGGATTCCTCATTTGTGCTTCAGGTCTATCTGAAATAGTCAAGAAATCAACCATTTCCTCCACTGTCCTGATCAAAGTATCCATATCATTGTTTGAAGGAGAGGCTTCTTCTTTCACAGTCACCCTCTTTTCAGCTTTGGTCCGCGCTCTTTTGGCCAACAAATTCGCTTCAATGCTCACAACTATCTTCTGCATGTCTTCAAGTGTTGTAGGATCTCGTTCTCGTAGCTGCTATGCCATATCAGCATCGAAACCATCTGGAAACTTGAGCAAGGCTAATCCCATAGGAGGTTTTAGATTAGTCAGAATAGCATTATATACAACATTAAATCTCACACAATAATCCTGTATAGTTTCACCCACATTTCTTTTAATATTTTCATATTCAGACAAGATTTGAAGTAGGTTTTTCTTTACCTCCCATTGGTCTAATAATTTCCTATGTAACTCTTGCAAAGTGTGGATAGAGGCTGTGGGTAAGGCTCTGAACCATTTTTGAACTTCACCTCCAAAGCTTTGGACAAACAATCTTGTGGTTACATTCTCTGCCTCTACCTCATGAAGATCAAAAAATTCATTCATCTTATCAACATGCTGCTGGGCTGTGATGCTTTGAGTGGCATCAAATATAGGAATTTTACTTTGATAATCAACAGGCATATCATTCAGGTTCTGAGGTAAAACTATAGGTGCATACCAGGCAGCCATGACTCGAGGTGGATTTACAACAGTGTTTGCGATACTAGGGTGGAAGGGAGGTGTTGATGGAGGAGATGAAAGTTGAGAATTGAATTTTGAAACTGATGGAAATGTTGATGAAGTAGGGGGAGGAAATGTTGTTCTTGATGACTCTGAAGGCTCAGGGATATTAGTTACAGTGATAGATGTCTGAGGGGAATTGAAAATATAATCATCAATTGATGTATTTTCCCTTTGAACTTCGATATCTACAAGAAATTCTAGATCTAAAACTGTGTCATCAAGTGCATTTTCAGACTTACTTGTGAACAAAGAAAGCTCAAAACACTCATCAAAAGAAAGATCTCCTACAAACAACCACTCACTGGGCCAGGAATGGGATCTGAAAATAGGTCTAGGACTTAGTGACCCTTCTTGTCTTCTGACTATCCTTGGAATGAGATTAGGGTTTTCAAACACAGGGGGAGGATTTGGATCTGGATTGGCCCTTGTGTATCTCCTTGAAGCCAGTGTGGTCAAATTTCTACTTTACAATTTTTTATTTCAGCTTAGAAAACTCTGAACATCATCATCCAGAGTCCAAGAATTTACAAAGAAAACACTATTGGGGTGATCAGTCTTTTATGCTAAATATTCCACAATATGGTCACCAGAAATGTTAGCACCTAATTTGAACCTTAGGCTGAAGGAAGGCGAATCAGGGTAACCTTAAACCACGCTCATCCTTGTATCTAGCCCTACAAGGTTAGGAGAGGGCTCTCTCCGAGGAAAATATTCAATGAAATATAACAAAAAACTGGTTTAGGCTAGGTATAATGATGGGAAATGTTTTAATAAATTTCAAGGTTGTATGGAACAAATGGGGTAGTTTGAATCTGGGGAATTAAATCAGAGATACAGGGTATTTCATTGGGCAAGGTAGGAAGGAATTTTAACAATTTAGTTTAAATAATGATGGAATGGTAAGACTGGTGAGGAGCTGAAAAGGGCATAGGAGATGGATCCTTTTCAAACAGCAGAAAACATAGAACATTGAATGATTTCCCAAGGCAGAGCATTTAAAATGGATTCTACCTTTCTATCTTGAAATCATTCAACCATAAATGTGAATGAATGAATGGTAAACATAACAATTAACATATGAACACAAAGGAAAGAACAATGCTAAAATCCATACCACAGGGATCCCACAAATCAGAGCTGCATATCTTTATTAATTCCCTGTCAAACTGCTACAATGGAGCGCAGATCATCCTCAGTGATTTTAAAATTATTCCACATTTTTTTTTTTCTTTTCCAATGATGAAGAACTACATTAAATATACAAAATTTGAGGGGGAGTAGATCCACAAAAAAGGGGAGTTGTTTCACTAGCCCATAAACTGAGATCTAAACATAGGAAGAAAACCAAAAATATGCCCTTGAAAAGAAGGAGAAATAACACTATTTGACCACCTAGAGATTTTCTGTTACATCCAGTCAAATGAGAAGAAGAAATTTGTAGAGCCAATCCCCTTTAAATCGCTGTTTGGAGAGGCTAAAATAGTTCTGCGTTTGTAATTAGCTCACGGCCTTTGACTGTTTGTCTATGTTTTTATCCTTTGAATAACCAACTTTTGAAGAGAACGCCTTTTGGAACCAATAAAAATGAAATTGTGCCTTTTAATGAAGAAAAGCCTCCTTTTGAATGAAAAAGAGCGAGGGAAAAGGGAGGTGGGCCCATAAGCGATTGCAAATCGCAGTTGCAAATCACAATCGGAAGAGAGGGAAGGTATTTGGGATAGAGTGATTGAAAATATGCGATGCGATAGTGTATAGGGGAAAGGGGAAATCGCAATCACAAATCGGAGGTTGCAGCAGGAGAGGAGCAGAGGCAAAGTATCATATAAAATGTCGATTGCGATGAATAACTTAAGAAAATCTTCAAAATTGATTTATCACTTTTACAAAGGAAAAACATCATTTTTGTTTGGAATGGGCGGAAGGTTTTAAGGTGGGACCCGGCCAATCGCAATCGGGAATCGGAAGGTGAGCGGAGCGGGAGTTGAACTGCAGGAATGGCCGATTGCGATGGTGTGACGGTTTGTGAGCCGTCCAATTGGATAGGCGGATCGATGGTGGAGATAAAAATCAGCGGGGGTCAATCGCATCAGAGAAAATCAAAGGAGCGGGGATAAGAGTTGGGAGCACTATGAATTTGTGATGCAATCGAATGTGGGCCGTCGAATCACTGGGAAGATCAACGGTCCAGATGTAATCGGGCGGGGTCAATCGAAACCATGCAATTCAATGTTGCGATTAGATAAGAGAAGGGGATTATTTAATCGCATCGGAGGTTTATGGGTCAAAAAAACTTTTTGCAATGCGATTATGCAATCAGATAGGGGAAAAGGGGGTTTATAAATAAAAACTTTAAACTTTTATGAAATAAAGTTCAAGGGACAAATGGGAAAAGGGGTAAGGTTAGGCTATTGGGGACTTTTGCTCACTTAGGCATATTTTCCAATCCAGAAGTCAGTTTTGAGAGTATAATATACCATTGGAAACCTCTTTCCGGGATCGTTCTAATGGACATACTTAGAACATGATTTTGTACTGAAAATACAGTGGAAAACACCTTTGAAAAGCAAGGTGTTGGCTTTATGGAGATAGCATCTTTTGAAGTGCAACTTATTACATATGAAGACATAAAATTACATAAAAGATGGTAATGAAAGCAAAGTACCATGTTTTCACCTCAAAACAGGGTTTTGAGGTGAAAATTACATCAAGCTCAATAGAACAATTATTTTATCTTTCTGGATATTTTGCCTCTGAGTTTATTTGTCCTCCTCATGATCTTGTTGATATTTATTGACACTAGACTCATAAATTTGACCATGATGAGAGCATAGAACCTAATGATACCAACCCTATGATCTAATAATATGAATTACAAAATGAAAGTGACTCATGACTGAAGACCATAGAGCGGAGCATCAACAAGTTTCACATGAGGGAAGACTGATGAAAGACCACTACCATCAATGAATCCATGACCTAATGGAATGATGAAAATTTATGGTATGGGACTCCTAATATGCAAATGCAAAAGAGAAAATTTGATCATTGATGACAGTATGACAAAACTGACACTAACAGGAAGGTCACTACAAGTCAACAAAAGTTACTACTCTACTTGGCCTCAACTTTTAAGCTTAAAGGATTAAAACAAACCTATATTTCACCCTCAAAAAGTTTGTGATATGTAAAATAACTAAGGAGGCCATTGAATTATAGTGTAAATCCTAGTTGGCATATAATTGTTCATGTGAAACTATATGAGGATTAAAACTATGAATCATTTAGTTTTATTATAAAAAACAAAAGAGCTAAGAGCCAGCTCGTGTTGACATACTCATTGAGATCCGTTTAGAATTTATTAACTGCTCATTGAATATCTATATATATATATGTGTGTGTGTGTGTGTGTGTGTGTGTGTGTTCAATGATTTTCAAGTTCAGGCATTGTTCACAACAATACTTAGCATACAATAAGGATTTCTTCAACATGCAGAAGTAAAAGAAAATAGCTCCAAGGTGGTGCAGTAACATTTGATGTTTATCTTCATTCCAAAGTTTGCAAGTATCATCAACATCATCATCAGAATTCATTGCAGTGTGGACATAAAAATAACTTGGTTCATGTCATGAAGATTCTTCCAACCAGGGTTTTTCTAGTGTTACTACAATAGAAATGTATGCCAAGCATATTTTCACAATAGCAAAGAAAGATAAATTTCATCATTCTCTACATTAGTAAAGGAAAAAAAAACACTCCAACTTTCATCATTACCAACATCCTCACTTCAGAAACATTTTCATTGTGCATTTGTAATATGTAAATTCAGAGCTTTGGGAAAAAAATTAAAGGAATTATTGCATAGAAAATTGTGGGAGTCATTTTGTCTTAGTGTTTATTGTTAGGACAAGGGTTTAGGTCTTAAGGTTTTGGTTAGTTGAAGTAAATTAATTGTATATCATTATAAGTGGACCATTATCCCAAGTACGGGAGTACACAATATTGTACTAAATTTTTGTAATTTTCATGGTGGTAGGGTGGTTCTAGGGCGGTATTTAGGTCATTATCAAGTTGGAGCCTAAAAACACTTTAGGGTGGTAGGGTGGTGCTTGGGAAAGTTGGAGCTTGCTAGGGATTTGGAGCATCCTTTCAGTTGACTATTGATAAAAAAATAGGGCATTGAGGCATCCTTCTAGGAGAATGCATGATTTTTTATAGTTATAGGGAGTTGGGGATTACTTTTCAATTGGAGTTGAAGATTAAAATAACTTATTAGGAAAATGTTCAACATTTTTTGACCTAGAGGGAGTTTTTCACCTAAAATTTATTGTGGTTATTGGCTACTATTTATTTATGCTTTGGATAAATACTGAATATTAATTAATTCTTTGAAAATATTAATAAGTTTATAATTTCTAAAAAATATTGATTCATCCCCTCTTAGTATTTCCAATAATTGGAATCAGAGCTAGTCCCTGTAAAATCATTCTAACTACTGAAGGGTGATGATGGAGTACACCAATAATGGAGTTCCTTTGTTTGATAGGAAAAATTATCCATTCGCAGGTATATATACTTGCACATGGATATGATATTTGGGAAATACTCAAACATGGTTATGATGCAAAAGAATCTCCTTCAACATATGAAAAAATTAAGAAAATTGCCAAATATGTTGCCAAAGTTGTTAATTTTTCTTAGGGCTATATTATTCTTTTCTTTGATAATTGAATTTAAATATTTGCATATTAAATTCACTCCATGTGATCATGTCATTATTCATATTTAGAACATTATTCAACAACATATGCAATTAAATAGTAAGAAAAACATCATCATTAATGCAGTGGAACATAAAGGAATAATAAAATAAAATCATTCATACATAGAGGCGCCAGGATTGGTCCGAGACTAGAAAGAAACCCACTATGGGGAAACCCATTTCAAATTCTTCTTCTTATCATATTTTCATTGAACGATTCAGAAAAAGAGAGTACAATGATCCATATCTTCAATCATAAACCTATTTAGCAAAATCAACTAAAAATATCCATGAAATGAATTAACCAACAATGCTCATACTCAAGATCTTGATTCATAGGCCTATGATGAACTGCCATCGTCTATGGTCAACTGCTGCACACTGTGGTCAATGGGTGAAAACTTCAGTCAACTAAAAATTCAACATTTAGGTCTTAGTCATAGAGAAAAGGTGTCATGAATGTGGCTAAAAGGATTTTGTCTAAATTTATCCATGACATGCCTGCAACTGAGACACAAAACCCTAAAAATAGAGATGAGAGCTTCATACCTTGTAATTTCATGTTCATGTGAACTTATTCCTCTGTGGACCTGCCTCAAACGTGTGCAAGAAAAAAAGAAGATAGAAATAGAATAATGATCAAAGATGATTGTACAAATGAGGTTGAGGTCCCTTGTATTTATAGTCTTCCAATGGTTTCAAATTTTCTTTAGGGTCGACCTGATCAAATATGCACATGTGGGATTATAATTAAAAAATACACTTTCCCATATCCAAATTGAGCACTTCAATAGTCAAAATTGGTATTTTCGAAAAGAGGAATCACATCCCATAATTGGAAATTTTCACTGAGCTCTCAAATTAACACTCCCTCTCATCTAGCCATAAATTTCAGCTACATCATGTAATCATTGTAATAATGATGTCATCAAATCATATCCAATCTCAAGTATCGTGTCATCAAATTTCATTATTGCTTATATTTTCTCATCTCTTTCTTATTCTTGTTTATCTCTCGACTGTCCCTACTCATATGTTGAACATTCTAAAATCTAAAAGAAGAATAATTTGACATCAAAAGATAGCCTAATCTACCACCCTAAATCCATCAGAGAGTCAAGAAAGAAAGGAAAGCAAGCAAGAAGAAGGAGAAAGCAAGCAAGGAGGAGTAGGAATCAAGCAGCTAAAATAGGATTCTTGGCGAGTATCGATTTTAATATGTATTTTACTTGCTATATCTGGCATGAATGATATTTCATGTGGTTCTTTTTTGTCTTGGCAAGTGTTTTTCCAGGTGTTATAGTGTTTTTAGCCTAGCATTGACATTTCTGGATAGCCATGATGTTGTGGAGTTCTCCCTTTATGGTTTAGCTGGATTTTTGGATGGATTTGAAGTTGAGTGAGGTGGATCTCTAAATGATATGACCCATAACCAGTTTATCTGTTGCCTCATTTTAGGGCCCAGTGATCTGTGTTTGGATTGCAACAAATCCTGAGAGGTGGTTTGCTCTCCATCAGGCATAGGAATCTCAGGTTTGGGATATAGGGTAAATCCTAGAGAGTATGTCATGATATAGGTCCCGGTGACCCATGATTCAGGCTGTGGGTTGCGATAAACCCTGAGAGACTAGGAGATAGGAAATATTCCTCACGGTGTAGGTGGAGAGAATCCAGTGATGTCCATGTTTGTGTTCGCCTAGTGATCGGGTGTAGATCATGGTAAATCTAGTTATGACATGGTTATTGTGTTGGCCTATTGATCTAATGTGGATCATGGTAAATACTTATTTCTATTAATGAGGGTGAGGTGGTTTAGCCTTAGGATGCTCTAGTTGGTTCTTTCGATTTGAGTCCCACATTCATGCTTGGAATATGGCATGGGGGAGATTGGATGAAGAGAGATTTGGCTTAGCCAATCTATGATTAGGTCAAATGTGGTAGTCCCATATCCAATTTGTTTTTACATTCATTAATGAGAAGTTCATTTCCTTGGTATTTGAAGTGTAAATTCACTGGTTTATATGTGTATTATATGGCTATTGTGTACTTAATATTTATGTTGTTATTATGTTGTTTATAAGCATGTATTATGACTGTGATGATGTATGGCTCTTCTCATGTTTTTATTTTTACATGAATGAATGATGGAATCTATGATCCAAACGATGGTATTGCAGCTAATGATGTAAGGGAACAATGCTTATTACCGATTCTCATACAAGTATGAGACCCATATGCCTAGATATGTCATTTAGATCTATAGATTACATTTCATGCCAAGTGTTTGACAGAATGTTAGTCCAGTTGGGGATGGTCAGGCTTAGTCCTGGAGTTTTTTTTATTTTTATTAGATTTTTCATCTTGTGTTTAATGGATTCTGGAAGTTATAAAAAGTTTTGGGTAGTGGCTGGAATTATGGCCTTGATAAGTGCCTTAATTTCTGCAAACTCTGGCACAAAAATGCTGTAAATAGTCCCTGGACGCAAGCATGTAGGCTTGTGCATGCATCCAGAGCCTTCCATATGTAGGCATGTAGGCATGTGCATGTGTCTATTGGTCCAGGAGCTCAAAAGCTCAGTGAGACCTAGGAGTAGGATGCCTGAATGGTTGGGTTGGCTCCTGGGGCTGTTATTATTGATGTACAAGGTTTGTGTGATGTGTTTCCATCGATTCCACTTCCTTAAGGTCACCTAGGAGGCTGAATCTCATCATAGTAGCCTCTCGCCGCATGTTTAACTGGTTGGACGATTACTTGCGTAGATGTGGGAGAAGTGCATTATAGAGTGGTATTAGAGCGTGGTTGCGCTCTCCTTGGGCGGTGTGTGGGTCATGCATTCAAGTTAGTTACATATGTATTCCTTATGCTTGTAGTCCATGTGCTTGCTAAATTTAGATGGTTTTGATCATGGTTGTAGTGATGTGGCCATGTGAAGGTTGATGGTGTTGTTGTGGGATGTGTCATCATGAGTGTATTGTTTTAAATGCATTTTTCATGCATGTCGGTGTCTATATGTTGTTATGCATACATTTTCATGGTGAAGGTTGTTGTGTATAATGTCATGTATGAAATTAAGTTACCATGATGATTTGGTAGGTTATGATTCTAATGTGTTGACTGAGATAAAGTAGGAGATGGAGATCATTAAAGTGAAGTTGCAACAATAGATTTTGGGGTAAGAGAATATAGTCATATAAGTTTGTATGTTTGGCATGCAAGTATGTGATTAATGGTTGTTGTATGTGTTAGGGTTACTTATATGTTCATCATTCTATTCTTATTATCGTTACATATGTGATAAATGCTATTTGATCACTATAGTCATATGCTTTATGGCTATGTGTCTGCCTTTCATTATATTGATGTTATGATTACATGCATGATAGATGTTATTTAACTAGTATGATCATATGCACATGTGTTGTTTAGTTAGGAATGGTATTAACTTGATGACTATGTTATATGTTGTTGATGAATATGTTATATGTTAACTTGTAGCTAGCTCAATGATTATGTTATCTGTTGTTGATGAGCATGTTATATGTTAAATTATTGTTGTTATATGTTAGTTAACTTGATGATTAGGGTTATAGCATTAATATCTTGATGTTATGTGTATCATGCTAAATTGTATTTGCCTATGCAGATGGTTAGGGTTATGACATTCATGTATGAGTCAATTTATTTGTGACATTGTGTTGTATTAATCTAGACTAATTGTGCCTATGTGATTGTTATGCATAAATGACAATTGTTTATGAGTTTATGATTTTATGATGATAGCATGTTAGCTATTTATTATTATGGATATCATGACCTTATTTAGGTTTGATTTGATGTGTTTTGAAGTTATATTGTGCTAATCTAGATTTATTGTGTAGACAAGATAGCCTCCCCTTAAGATACATTAAGGTATGAGCTTGCTTATGTCATCTACTTTGTGCTTGTCTGTTTGATTATATCGTCTATTTGGTGTTTGAGTGTTGGTGTCTATTATGTTTTCTATATATTGTTTGAATGCTTGATTATTTTCATGATATGATTATGTATCTATAATATTTCATGAAGAAAGGATTTGGTTTTAAGATGGTTGTACTAATGCACAATGTGTTGAGATAGTTGATGTGCACTTGAGTATAAGTAGGTGATAGTTTTAGTATTATTATTTTGACTACTAGTTGATTATGACATGACTGTTAGTCATGGTAGAGGCTGATTTTAGTTAATATATATGATGTCTTCATATTTCGAACATGTGATTGACATGTGTGAGTAGTTGCAGGGTAACATGCTTGATATTAGCATTTCAAGGTAAACATTGAATTGTTTATATAACTAATATTTTGGTGATGTGATAACATGTAGTAAGATTCAATGGTAGCAAGGTAAATGTTAAAAGAAAGGAATTGAGTAAGAATTCCTTTAGCTAAATTTGGAAACCCTAATTCCAAACGAATGAGTGCTTTGCATACAGGAATTCTTCTTAACCTTTATTTTGTTTGACATTATGTGGATATATGTTATATTTGTGAACATGTGTTTGAAAGGTATAAAAATTGCTTTCCATATATGGATGGATTCGTCAAGGAATTGGATTTCCTTGATAGGTGTACGTATTCGGTTATAAGGAAGTGTGTTTGGCATAACAAGGTAATATAACTAGTATATTGTTATATTTTATTATGTGGTGACAGTTATGTGTTTATGGAATTATGATGGAGGGGATTTCATGGCAAGATATTTCCATGAAATATTGAAGGAGGCTTGGGTTTATCTTTCCTTTGGAAGCATTGGGAACCATGGGATTGAGTCATGGTGGTTGTTGCTAAGTCTTGTGATTTTGGTATTTTGTGATTTCTTGAGCTTGATTTGTGGTTTTGTTTGTGTGTGGTGCAAGGCCTTTTCATTTTGTTTGTGGTGTCGTATTGGTATTGGTTTTCCATGGTTTTATTATTTTGTTTCTTATTCTTGCCTTTTATATTTTGAGAGTCTTGGGAATTGGTTGGGGAAAGAGGAAGTTAATGGAGCTCAGGGAGAGCTAAATGAAGCCCAACATGTAATGAAAGACTTATATGAATCTTAATGCATGAATAAGGGAAACTAAAGGTAAGAGTATGACATCCAATTGGATTGGTTGATTCCATTGCTGTAAATGAATGGTGGCAGGATATTCATGAAAAAGGTAATCAAGGAAGGTAAATTGAATGGATCTGAGGTGTTAGATGCCTTGGCTATGTTTCGATTTATTATTCTCAGCGTTGTGCATGTTGTGCACGAATAAAGGGAGTTGTATTAACCTAGACCTTATGATATATGGTAGTTATTTTGTGATCATGATTATGATAATGTATATATATATATGTATGTATGTCGTCGTTGTTGATGTCTATATATGTATATATACATGTATGTGTGTTGTTATCTGATGAGATCATGATCACTTTATGTTGATGTTTATATATGTATACATGTATGTATGTATGTATGTATGTATGTTGTGTCTGATAGGGTCATCATGGATCATGTTTTTTTGATGCTAAATTTTTATATGTATATGTGTGTATGTGTGTGTGTGTCTCGTTGTCTTACATGATGCCGATTGTTTTATGCTAATGATTATATATGTATGTATCTATGTAGCTATGTCATTTTCTGAAAGGGTTTTCAGGGATCATTCTTGTGGAGGAATGATTTATTATGCAAGTGAATGGCATGAAGAGGTTCTTGGATATGAGGAATCAAGTGGAAGAGTAACCTTGATAGATCTATGAGGTAGGCATCATGTGGACATGTATTGATATTATATGCTTGTATTATGGCTATGTTTATGTTGTGGACAGGTAATGTCAAGAGATACATCCGCGAAATGAAAGAAGTGTGCTTTGTGGCATGCTGGGATGAGCATGAATAGAGAAGAGACACTAGAAGCAAGGTTTCTTTGTGGGGTCAATGTGTGGTCTACGGATGTGAAGCACTACCGTTGTGTATATGTTGTGCATATTGTATATTTAGTGATTGTACCTATGGTGATGTGTATATGTAACATATGTAGTATTGTGTACCTATGATGTTGTATGCCTGTTATATATATGGTGTTGTGTGTATATTTCATATGCAGTGCTCAATATAGATGGTGCTATCTACATGTTGGATATGTGGTGTTGTGTATATATTGTATTGTGTACATGTTGGATATGTGATGTTGTGTTTATATTGTGTTGTGGGAATGTTCGATATGTGGTTTTGTGTAAGTATGGTGCTATGTACATGTTGTATATGTAGTGTTATGTACATATGGTGTTGTGTGCGCATTGTACATATGGTGCTATGTACATATTTTTATCACTCTCCCCAACTTTTTAGGTTGAAAATAGGAGTGAAGAAAGGTAACCACAAACTAACTTTTAGCTAGGTAGCTAGCCCTACTTAACCAGAGAGGTCTCTCTCTATGTCATTATTTTATATTCAATTTTAAGGTTGAGTACCAAATTTTAGGCTAGATATAGGTTTAAGATGTTTAAAATTTGTTTTATAATTTGTTTGCTGGATAAAAATAATGATCAGTGAAACTAAAGTTGATTTCAATGACTGAATTGCAAAGAAGAGAGTGAGGCAAGGTAGGTAAATTATTTGAGCACAAATAAGTTGTTTTTGTGTATGTGATGATAGAAAAATTAGGAGTATGAATGAGAATATAACATGAATTCATTCTTCAGAAGAAAAGACACATTTGTGAAAATCTTAATAAACAGAACATATAATTGATCTTTGTTTACAAACTGGTAATATTTTTGCACAGAAACTGAAATGGAATGAAATAACAAAGAGAAAAGCACAGTGCTCAAAAGAAATACCACATGAATCTCACAATATCTGATACAACTTTTTTGATTTCATTAAAGGTATACAAAATATACACAATAATACACAGAGTCTCAAAAACTCAATTATCCAACCCACAATACTTCGTATAGTGAAGTATTTATAGAAAAACTAAATTACAACAGATTACATTAAATGCTATCATAACATATAGCGCTTTATTTTCCAAGCTAGACTCTAACTATAACATGGAAATAAAGTTGATTTTCTGTGATGGTGGTGCTCTAACTGAAAAATGGTTGTTGAAGGATAGAATTGTGGACTACACTAGCTGTTAGCTGATTGATGACCTGGCAGAGGTTGAGTTTTTTTCTTTTACCATTTACTCTTGAAATTCACACAATTTTTCCCCGCACTGTTCATTCAGGATGGCCAAATTTATTACCTTACGGTAAACTTCATCCATTTCAGTGTACTTGGAAAAAGTGGGCCTCACCACAAAAACATGTTTTATCTCAGACTGAATATAAATATCATTGCCCAGTGTTCCCAACAACACCCTTCCTACCATTGTGCCTTTGATGTTTGAAAACTTGGCAATATCTTTGGAAATTTCTTTAAGTCTTCTCCAATAATCCTCTTTGTTCATCAATTTATCATTAATCACAAATAGAGAAGGCAATGCTTTCTGTGTCAGAGGCTCTATTTTGCTAAAAAATCTCTCCACTGTGATTTCTAGACCATCACTTCTCCTCAAGCTGAAGAATTAAATTATTCTTTGTGAGAACCTTATTTAACTCTAGGATTGTTTTTGTTTTATCATCTATTCCCAAATCATCCAACTCATACATGTTCTTTGAATTCAGAAACTTGATAATTGTGTTTTCTATAGCAAGCTTATCTACAAGTTGTGCTTTAATTGTTGCAATGGCCTCATTTTCTTTCTGTATCAGCTCCTTTTGTTAAAATATAATCTGTATACTTGGAAAAATTTCACTAATATATTCCATGATGTCTACCCAGATTCTTTCTTTTACTTGGCCCAAAGTTTTTCCAAGGGCTAATTCCTTTTGTTCTTTTTGCAACCTCTCAATTATCTTTTTAGCTCTCTGTACTTCAGCTACATGCAAACTTTCATCTTTAGACTTATGATATTGTATAAATTGTACTTTTTATTGTAATTTATTTATCTCCTCCTCCTGAATTGGCATATTATGAATTTCTTTAGTGAGTTGCTCAGCTCCATTTGCAGTACTTGTTGTAAAAGGTTGGGTTATAGGAATAACTACAAGAGGCACTGCTTCTAAAGGAACTTTGGATGTTTTTGTTTTTTGTTTTTTGTTCCTTTTCCTTTATCATTTTCTCTAGATCTAATTCCATCTGTTTTATTTGAGCATTCTGATCCATAATCAGATTCATTAGTTTTGTTTTCTAGGATTCAGTCTCTTCAATGTCTTTTTCCATAGGATCTTCTGTAGCTAGAATATTCAATTGCTTTCTTAATGTTGCTATGTCAACATTTTTCTTTTTGATGATTTCTTCTGTTGCATTTAAATTTGAAGGATCATATCCAACTTTGATCACCAGGTCTTCCATAGTTTTAATTCTTTTATCTTTAGCAAATGAAGAAAATTTATCCATTTTCAGCTGTTATTGGACATTAGCCAAAGAAACCTGCCATTTTGACAGACTCATAGTAGTATTAGTGAGAGTGGATGAAATCATCTCACCAGTTTGTTTATGTAACTCCATTTGATCTATTGGATGTATCTCCTTAGTATCAAACTCAAATGTAGTCTTTTTGTAAATTTTCTGCTGAATTGGCTGTGGAATTTGTGCTTGAATAAAAGCAAACTACATTTTTTCCTTATCTAAATCAAAAGCTTTGAGAAACCTACTTTGAGAGCTAGGAGTTTGCTTCCAAAACTGATTGTATGTGTTGGTCTTCAACATTTAATTATTCAACTTTATCTCCCTGAAGTTATCAAAGATAGTTTTCTCCTTTTCTCTTGTAACAAATGTACTGGTTTGAATGGCTTGCTGCTAATCTTGAGAAACTGTTGAAGTAGTAGGAGTAGAAGTATTTTGATCACCTGCCTATGTGGAAGGAGGTGTCTCTTCGGTAATAATAATTACTTTTTTCTCTGACTCCTTACTAGGATTAACTTTTGGATTGAGCTTTGTCTTCTTTCTGTAACATATTTTGAATTATTTGCCGGATGAGCCAGTCATTGGAGATGACTGATCTTCTATGATCCTTTTCCCTTCTCTATCCTGTGCAACAAGAGTCTGTAATGCTAATGTATATAATGTTTGTTCTTTAGCCTCCTGTAAAGTACCCTCAGTCCGTTCAAGTTGATTCATATATTTCTCAATTTATGGTCTGTGTGTATGAAAATAAGGTGTGGATTTGTTTTCTGCCCTTAGTTTAGAAATAACACCAAATAGATCAGAATACCATGTGAAACTAAGGCTAAATTGCATCTCTTTCAGCAATTTGTCTGCTTCCTCCCGTGTTATCCTACTATTACATATAAAAGGTCGTATCTGTGTTTTGATTTTGATTTGTGATTTCTTTTTAGCATACACAAAATGCACTTCATCAACATTAAGAATTTTTCTAATATATTCTAATGCAAAAATCATCATTGGGAGGAATTTTGGAAATTTTTTAGGGGGAAGCTCATAGCCATAGACTCTGAGTTCTATGTAATTCTAATAGATATACCAATCTCCTATTCTGGCTTGATCTGATAGTTGCAACACCTTTTTGATTTCTTCACTGATCCCGAGCTCTGTAGTGTTTTTTAGTAAACTGAGTGCTGGATGAAGAAACAATTCTACAAACTTCGTATATGAATATTCCTTTTGTTCCTTCATCACTAATGAAGTCCAAAAAATATTTTATTGTTGATTCCCTTCCTCATCCAATTTTTGTAATGAAAACTTTAATTTGTCTCCTTGAGAATATAAAAACAAATAAACTAACACAAAGGCATATTTGAAAACCTCTTCAGTTGGGAATTTAACAAACTGCTCATGGATGGAATATACAATAAATTGATTGAAATTGAATATGATGGAGGTTTTGGAATCTGTGGAGAAAATGGACATGAATCCTATGATGGCTTCATCTACCCATTAGTCTAAATAATAAACAATAAGGTAGGAAATAACTGTGATTATTTGTTTGGCTCTTTCAGGGAAAATGGATGAAGGAAATGGAGGATTCTTCTTGGGTAATGGAGAATTTTAAGTCATAAACATCTCAAGAGTTTGAGCTCTTTTTGTAAAATCTAATTTCTGATATATTTCAATCAATGCTTCTTGATAAAATGGAGTGGAATTCTCTGTGATGGCGTCTTGCGTCATTTTTTCTATGGTTTGTTTATTATGGTTACTAAAATCTCTCATATAGGAGTGATAATAGCTCTTTGGTTTGGCACATCCCAGGCTTGGCATTTTCTAACAAACTTTGGGACGTTGTGGGTGTGAGGAAAAATATAATGTGGCAAGTTTGAATCCCACATCCTTATATCATCATATTTCTCTAAAAAATTATCCTCTAACTAGCAATACATTTCAAAAAATTCAAGCTCATAAAAGGTTTCATGGATCTTATGGTCTCTGTATATTAATGGTATGTGATGAAAGTAAATTTGAGGATGAAGTAGCAGACTTACTGGTTCTTCTAGTCCTTTGTTCTTTGGAGGCATGAATAGCTCTGTTTGAAATGATGGAAGCAAGAATTTCTGATGTAAAATAGAGACTGAGACTGAGATAAAGCTCTGCAACTCGGAAAAATGTCGAAAACTGCAAATATTATTTAAAATAGTGATCAGATTTCTTTGAACGATGGTCAAACTATTGTTCTAGAATTCTGGAAATATACAGAGTAGAGTGAATGGAATTGAAGGTTTAAACATATTTTTAGTGATGATTTATAAACAATTGGCTTAATTCCCATTGAAAATGGAACGGGTACATTATTCTAATGGTTAGAATTGAATTTATTGGCTAACGGTTAAACAAGAGTGGGAGTTGATTTGATTGGACAATGACATAGTCCATGTGTCATGACATGGATGGAAGGTAGGGCAGTGGTTTCATTTGGCAGGTAAGAGCGATTTTGGAGGGGTCTATTGGCAATAAATGGTTTCATGAGAGGGGCTATGAAATCTTGTGCAATTGCCACGTAGCGGTGAGGTCGGGTTTTGAAACCACCCTTTTTAGACACCCCCCCGGGCATTAAGATTCAAACGATGAAGGGGGGGCGAAGTCGTATGTGGGTCGCTGGATTTGATCAAGGTGCGATAGATGAATGGTAATATGGGAGGTTGTTAACATATAGTGGACGTTAATGAATGGTGGGGTAGGGGAGACAATCAATGTGATGTGACTTTGATAAATGATAGGTTAGTGGTATGTAATGTGTCACATGGGTAGTGGAGGATAACACATAGGATAAATCCTATGGTCTTTGAGAATGATTTTTCAATTTTTTGAAGAATAGAACATTCATAAACAGGCGATTTTGAAAAAACTTTCTCGGCCTCACCTTTCTTCGAGAATATAGCCACAAAATATGAGTTTGCTGTGAAATGAAAATTTTTATTGGGATTGTAAAAAAAAGATTTCTCCTTCAACAAATTTTTATGAATTAAATGGAGGATTCATTGCCTTATTTTTAGTGAAAATTTAAAGATTTTTCCATGGGAATTTTTGATCCTAGACTTGACCTATATGAGATGGAAAACCTGACTTTAGACCTCTACATGGTGATGAAATGATGTGAAGGAGCAACTTATCAATATGAGGCTTCTTCAGTGACAAAAATTATTGTTGAAAACTAACTGAAAAAGAAAAAAATTTGACAAATGATCTGATGGAAAACTCTCAAAAGATTATTTTTTTATCACTGATAAACTGACTCTAATATTGGCTCCAGCTGGGGATGGCAGCTCCTTTAGGAGGTGTCGAGAAACACTGTAGATCAGGTAGCCTTACCATTGGGATATGGAGTCAACTGGACTTATTAAAAAATTTAAGTAGACTGAAAATATTGAATTAGAAAAGACTGACTTGACTGTGACTCAATAACTGACTAAAAAATATGAACTTTAAAAGAAAACAAGAATTGTTGTAGGAGTCTTATGGCCTTCTCCTCGCGCTTCAAACTTCAACAAAAATTCTTGTATTTTCTTTAGATATCAAATGTAAAATAGTGTATACAATGACAGTGAATTTCTTCCTCAAGATTTCAAGAAATATAATGCTTTAGAAGCCTATCATTGATAGGTCCTCCCAGCACTTCCTGCCCTTCAAGATATTTTAGCAAAAATTTCGTGTTTCCTCTTAATGCTACGATCTTGTAAGTTCCTTTCCATAGATTATCAAATTTCTGATGCTTTCCCTTATCTTCATTTATGGCATCCCATATTAGTACAATATCTCCAATCTTGAAGTAATCAACCTTTTTTTTCTAACAAAAATATTTTTAATTTTGTCATGCATCTTTGAAGTATTGTTGAAAACTTCATCTCTTGATTGTTGTAAATGTATCATTTGAATGATCCTTCTTTGAATATCATTAGGCTCACTGTCAACCTCCTGAAAAATATTCATTACTGGAACATCCAAGGAAGAAGGAAAACAGTGTCAACTCCATAAACAAGTTGAAATGGAGACATGCTAATGGATCTTTTTGTGCTCACTCTATCAGCCCACAAAGCATTTGTAAGCTTCTTGTGCCAATTCCTTTTGTTTTCCTGTAACATCTTCTTGATAATATTCACAAAATACTTATTAGATGATTCTGCAAGCCCATTTCCCTGAGGATAATATGCACTAGAATGACCAAATCTAACGTGATATTTATCACAAAAATAAATCATATTCTTATATTTGAAAGAAAATACATTATCAGTGATAATATTATATGGACAGCCAAATCGAGACATAATATTATTTTCAAGAAACTGAATGATAACAAAAATTGTTGCTTGCCTAGTGGGAATGGCTTCAATCCATTTGGTAAAATAATTTGTAGAAGTGAGAATCCATTTGTTTTGAGCTGAAGATGGAGGATGAATTTCACCAATAAAATCAAGCCCCCATTGTTGGAATGGTGCTTGGACTTCGATTGGTTTAAGAGGCAAAGGTAAAATTTTCCTTTTCCCTTGAAATATTTGACACTCATGATAGTTATTGATTGTTTTTTAGACATTAGAAAATAAGGTGGGCCAATAAAAACATGCCCTAAAAATTTTATTTGCTGTCATTTTCCAATAAAGATGACCTCCAAAGTCACCCTTATGGAAATATTTCATGAATTTCTCAACTTCACCTTCAACTAAACAGTTCAGCAATATTCCACCAGGATATTTTCAGTATAGGAGACCATTCAGAATGCAGAGTTTTTGTGCTTTTAACTTAAATGATCTTCCTTTACTACCTGTCATGCCAGGAGGAGGATTCAAATGTTGCAGAATATATACAATATCAGCATACCAGGGAGATAAAGAAAATATTTCAGCTATCTGAAGTAATGTTTTAGCATTTTGTTCATCAGACAATGCAACAATGAATTTTATGTCTAAGGCATGAAGATTAGAATCTGCCATCATCTTTGCTAGACCTTGTCCTTTGATTAATTTTGTTGGCTTAATCTCCAAATCATACTCTAGCAAGGCAGCAATCTATTTACCTCTACGACCTTTTGGATAATTCTATGTGAGAACTTATTTAATAGCAGCATTTGGCACATAAGAAATGACATGGGAATGTAAAATGTACACTTTGAAACCCTTCAATGCTTTGACTAATGTTAAAGCCTGTTTCTCAATGATGTTGTACTTTAAGGAAACATTTCTTATTTTTCTACTAAAGAAAGCAATGGGTTGTTCTGTATTTTTTTTCTTTTGCATTAAAATAGTAGCAAGTGTATGCTTTGAAGAAAATGAAGAAAATATAAAATCAAGTGTATAGTCTGGGCTAATGAGAATGGGAGCATGAGATAGAGCTAACTTGACTTGATTAAATGACTTCTTTGCTTCCTCAGACCATTTTACTTCAGTATATTTTTTCAACATGTCAGTAATATGCCTCAAATGTTCACCAATATTGGGAACAAATATTCTCAGAAAATTAATTTTACCATTGAAAGATTGAATCTCCTTTTTTCTTCTAGGATAATCTAAGTTCTAAATTGCTTCAATTCTTGAAGGATCTACTCTTATGCCATCTTTAGATATAATATGTCCCAACAATTTACCTTCTTCCATATCAAAGAGGCTCTTCTTTGGATTTAATGAAATACCAAACTTTATGCATCTTTGAAAAAATGTCTTTAAATACTGCAAATGGTTCTCATATGTTTCTTAGAAAATAGTGATATCATCAAGGTAAATGAACAAAAACAGATATTTTTCATTGGCAAAATAAATGTCCATTTCTCTTTGAAAAATTTCCCTTGCATTCTTCAAACCAAAAAGCACTTTGGCATACATGAAAGTACCTAAGGTGTGGTGAAAGCTATATTTTCTTGATCATTTGGGTGAACAAGAATCTGATTGTATCCTGAGTATTCATCTAAAAAAGAAATTCTAGATGATCCAACTACCCTTTACAGAATGTGGTCCATTTTTTGTAGTGGATAATTATCTTTTAATGATACTTTGTTCAAATTTTGAAAATCAATGCACAATCTAATTTCTCCTATCTTCTTTCTCACAGGTGCTAGATTAGACATCCAATCTGAGAAACAGATAGGAATAATTTCTAGTAGTGAATAATTTGTTTACTTCCTTCTGAATAGAAGGCAACAATTTGGGATTCATCCTTCTAAGCTTCTGGAGAAATGGTTTTTGATCTGGCTTCAAAGGGATAGTGTGTTGAATAATGATTTTATCATAAAACTTAGAATATGAATATTCCCAATCAAATACATCTGAAATTGAGACATAAGTACTGCATACTTAGCTTTAATTTCTGGACTCAAGGATTTTGAAATCTACACCATCTTTGGCTTTTCTAAAGTGCCAAGATTTAAATCTTCTACTCCCACTTCTATTGGTGACATAGTAGGCTTCATTGCAACATCATCCTAGTCGAAAAGTTCTTCCAAAGGTACCAAACCTCTTGGAATAGAATTGTCCTTAAGCTGCAGTACTTTCATCTTTGTAGCATGAATTTCCTCATCATCTATTTAGGCATTGATGAATTTTTCTTCTATCTGCAAGAAGTTATTGATTTTCTCATCATTTTGAAACACTTTCCAATATTGACCATTGCCAGGGACAACAGGGCGATGCTTGACATATATTTCATATTTTTTGTTTGGATACACTGGGATTTTTAACATACTAGCAGAAGTGGCAAGAGAATCAGCAATAACATTGTTGTTTCTAGGAATTAATGACCAAGTATATTCAGGAAATGTTTTGAGGATATCTAGGACTGCATTTCGACAAGCTTTCATTCTGGGATGTTTGGCCTGATACTCTCCTTTTACTTTCTTGATAACTAACTTGGAATCACCATATATAGAAATTTTCTTTGCACCAAGATTTTTCAAAAAATTTAAGCCAACAATTAAAGCTTCATAGTCAGCTTTATTATTTGTGTAGTCAAATGATATTTTGTAGGAAGACATTCTAACATTTGGACGGATATCCAATGATTGATTTATTGGGCTGTGAATCCATATTCCAATGCCAACACCTTATTTTCCCATGGATCCATGAAAATCCATAGTCCAGAGACTATTTTATTCATCTGGGAGGTGCAAATCAGATGGTTTATTTTTTATTTTTATTTGAGATGCCACTGCTATATCTGAAATTTATGTTTCTTCTAATGTTTTCTTATTTTATTCTTGAGGATATGTCTTCAATTCTAAATTTCTTGGCACTATTTTACAAAATTCTGTCTATGCCAATTCTAAAATGGAATTTGAATTTTTTAAATTTTCTTCAATAAAAAACTCTGAAGATGTTGAAAATTCTTCATTGAATAAGATAAAAGATTTTGAATCTCTATGTACATCATGAATGGGATGTTTGTTAGGAATTTCTCTGGTACTAATCATATACTTCATCTTACTTTCTCTATAAAGTTTCCTGAATTTTCCAAAGATAGGAATTGTTGCATATGAAAAGTCAAGCTGCAAAGTTCCTCTAAGATTTACTCCCCATGATCTAGAAACTAGCATTCCATACCTAGCTGGGATGTCAGCCACAACAACATCCATGAGGACATTCTTGGCTGGAATTTGTTCTAATGAGACCACTAAATACTTGATAAGACCAAGCCATTTCACTGTCCTTGAATCAAATGAATAGAGATCATGATAAGGTATTGTGATTTCTAGTCCTAATTTGTCCATAATGGCTTTAGGCATGAGCTTATGGGATGATCTAGAGCCAAGCATTGCATTATGAAGAATAAAATCATGGATCTTGAGACTTAATTAAAAGGGAGGAACTTCACTATCTTCTAATTTTCCATCAACAGCAGGACCAAAAAGAAGCTCAGGATGATCATCACTCAAGTTAACCATATCAGATGTTTGATCAACTCTAAGCAACTTAGTAACTTGAAACTTGTTACACAATTTTTTGGTCATCTAACCTATTATCATTATATGTACCCAAGTACACCATGTAAGACCAATTTTACCCTAAGTAAAATTGCTTTCGCTATGTAAAATAACTTAATAAAACACATTTATTAGGTTGTTTATGGTCCAAATAGGAAACCCCAAAAGGAAATATTTAACAAATCTTTATTTGTTTAATTTTTCTCATGGAATAATTAAAAACAATAATTTAATTATTATTCCAAGTTATGTTTAACCCAAAACAAGGAAATTAATTAGATAAATCCTTATTTATCTTATTATTTTCTAGGAATAATTATTTAAATCCTATTTAAATAATATTCCTTGTTAAATATGGAACAAGGTTAAAGCTAGGCTCTGCAACGATTTCAATAGGGTTTCTTGCTTCCCTGCCATGACACTGATCTTCTTCGGAAATCTCTGTAACCGTTTCTTGCACAGGCTCTACTACACGCTATCGTGTCTATTGATCCTTCCCTAATGGATCCGTCACAGGGGGAGGCCCACAAAGCCTCCCCCAATGTCAACACTACTGCAAATCAGAAGCCATCTTCTGACACAACACAGCCATCCTCTGATAATGCTTAGTTTTCTACCACGATCAAAGGATCTACGGACAATGCTGCGTCCCACCAAACCCCTAGGAAGACGCCGGAAGAGCAAGCAGAAAAAAACTTGGATTCGTCGGACGCCACGACTCTGCCCAAAATGACCTCTGCGACCTGCAAGCCGATAGCCGCAGAATGTCCTAAGATCGAGCTCCCAAGTCACCGAATCAATGCCCAGATCTAGTACATGAGGGATCACGCGTTGATTGGCAAATTTGTGGGTTTTTGGCCAACTAAAAAGGCCTTGCATGGATGGATTAGGTCCAAATGGAAGCCGAAATGCAAGGTTACGCTGCAACTCGGACCTAAAGGATTCTTCACAGCCATTTTCAACTGCATTGAAGATAGGAATTTTGTTATGGATGAGGGTCCCTACTTCTTCAACTCTTCAGGCCTCTACTTGCGGGACTGGGTTGAGCGATTCAATCTGGACAAAGAAGATTTTAACTGGGCACCAGTCTAGATCAGGCTCTACTCTTTACCTCTGGAGTACTGGGATGAGGAATCCTTACGAGACATTGGAAATGGGCTTAGGGAATTCATAAATATCGCAGAAGAAACCAAGCCGAGGCGTTACACCTCATATGCCCGAACCTGTGTCTTCATGCATCTAGCACAAGCCCTTCCAGACTCGGTAAGTCTTTTTCACGATGACTTTGAATGGGTGCAGTCTATTGATTATGAACATGTACCTTTCAGATGTTGTAAATGCCATGCACATGGCCATCTCTTCTGCGACTGCCCTCTTAACCCTCCCCCCAATAAACCCTCTGAAGCTTCTTACAGCCCTGATGCCGAAGGCTTTACCAAAGTCCAATCTCGAAGGTGTCATAACAAAAAGCTCCCTGCTGGGCCTCCCAAAGTCACCTCTCAAGCTCTGAATATCCCTTCCACCAGCAACAGCTTTGAAATCCTTGCTAATCAATCTCAACTTGACCCTGAAACCCCTGGAATAGCCGTCAAATCCCTACCCCTGTCAATCTCGAAGTCAGTCTCCGACCCCCCTGCTACCTCTGACCATTCTGTGCCCCCTCCTGAGGCTTTTCTCTTGCCTCCCAAGCCCTCCTCTATCTTTGAGACTATCGCCAGACCTTCCTTTAACATGGAGGTCGAAAACTCTGGAGTGAGCGCCAACCAGGTTAGTCTTCTAGAGGAAGGATCTGAAGAGGTCGATATTGGAGACCTAGATATTTTCACTCTGGAGCAAGCATGCAGGAAAAATGATTTTGATACAATCTCTAAAAAACAGATTGAAAATCTGGCAGTAGCCCTTACCCATGCTCAACAGCATCAAAAATCCCTAGCAATTCAACTAGGGAGCCCATGGGATGGAAAGAAACTCTTCAAAGATTCCAAAAAATGAGGAAGGAAAACTGATCTTCAAAGGACTATCCTCATTGGGGAGATGCTAATGGAATCTGGTAGGTACCCCAAACTTACCAAGTTCTTTCAACCCCTTGATGATAGTTCTCAATGAAGCTCATCTCTTGGAATATAAGGGGGTTAAACAACCCCACAAAGTTTCGAATTATCAAGAACATGATACAGTTGGAAAAACCACAAGTTTTCTTTCTGCAGGAAACTAAGTGCACAAATTCTACCCTCGGCCTTATCCTCTTGAGAGCCTAGCCAGGTTGTCATTCTATCGTAGTTGATGCCTCGAGAGCCTCAGGAGGACTTTCCATTGCCTGGGATCTGCAGGTTGTCGCAATAAGTGATGCCCATGCTGCTCACAACTTGTTTCAAGCAACTTTTCATATCCTGGGTACCAACCTACACAGACATTTTTCTAATGTTTATTTCCCTCAGGATGTCATAAGGAAAATAGCTCTGCTAAACACGATAGAGCTGCTCAATTCCAATAGGACTCATCCTCTTTGGATCTCGGGCAGAGACTTTAACATGATCACTAGTTTGGATGAGAAAAGGGGAGGCCGCGCAAGGCTGGAGGGGGACAATGCTCACTTCAAAGGCTTCATACATAGAAACTGGTTGATAGACCTCCCCTTCACTAATGGCATTCATACCTGGAACAAAAAATGATCTGTCTCACAACAGATTGCCTCCAAATTGGATCGTTTCCTTCTATCATACAATGCCATTCACATTGGGGGAGACTTACAGACCTCAATCTTGCCTTTCTCGGGTTCTGATCATTGGCCCATTTCTCTCCAATGGTCCAGGGGACACTACCAAAAGACCATTTCGCTTCGAAGCCTTCTGGCTCACTCATCCAGGCTTCAAGGAAATGGTCCAATCTGCTTAGAAGGCCTTCACTCTGCCACCGGGTTCCAAGATGTTCCAATTTTAGCAGCATCTTAAGGATCTTAAGTCCCACATCAAATTTTGGAACCACTCCACTTTTGGTAACATCTTTCACTAGCAAAAGCTTCTTGAAAAGGAAATGGCAGATTTTTAGCTTCACATCATACAAGAGGGACGCAATGAGGTGCTAGCTTCGAAAGAACAAAGTCTTCTTAAGCAATTGGAGGAAAGAAGACAGCAAGAAGAAATACTCTGGAAGCAAAAATACAGAATACGATGGCTAAAGGAAGGAGAACAGAACACCAAGTTCTTTCACCGATCTACCATTCAACGCAGGATGTATAATAACATTAGCTTTCTTCAAAATCAGAGCAGAGAAAGACTGGAAGAACATCAGGCCATAGAAGTGGAACCTGTTGCTCACTTCAAATCGGTGCTGCAGGAAGATCAAATTGACAGACAACTGGCTATTAACAAAATTCTGCCACACATTCCTAAACTCATCAAGGATGAGCACAATCAGCTATTACTCCGTCCGGTCTCACTCTTAGAAGTGGAACAAGAAGTTGCTCAAAGAAAAGAAGGAAAGGCTCCAGGACTGGATGGCTTCACTTCTAACTTCTTTCATCACTTTTGGGACCTGATAAAGAATGATGTATGGAAATTAGTTGAGGAATATAGAACCATGCACTGGCTCCTCCCATCCCTTAATGCTACTTTCATAACCCTTGTCCCCAAAGTAGATCAAGCCACCACACCTGAAAAATTTAGACCTATTTCCCTCTGCAATGTAATCTACAAAATAATCTCCAAGGTCATCGCCAACAGGCTTAAGCCGCTGCTCCCTTTACTCATCTCACCTGAGCAAACAGGGTATGTGGAGGGCCTTCAAATCCTAGACGACATTATTCTCACTCACGAAGTCATCCATTCTCTGAAATAGACCAAAAAGCCAGGTATGCTCTTGAAGATTGATTTGTCAAAAGCCTTTGACAAGCTCAGTTGGAGCTATATGCACCAAATGCTTGCAGCATACGGTTTCAGTCCCACCTAGATTAGATGGGTCATGAGTTTAATCTCATCCTCCTTCTACTCCATTCTAGTCAATGGTCTCCCCTCTCGCCCCTTCTCTCCTTCCTGTGGTATCTGCCAAGGTGACCCCTTGTCTCCCTTCCTCTTTGTTCTAATGGCTGAAGGGTTAATCTGCTTCATTAAACAAGCCCTCCACTTGTAGCAGATCCAAGGCATTTCTATTCATGGTACCTCAACCATCACCCACCAGCAATTTGTGGATGATAATATGCTTTTCGGGCACCCCTCAGTCCAAGAGGCTTCCTCTTTCAAAGCAATCCTTGATACGTTTGCCAAAGCTTCTGGTATGTCGGTCAATGCATCCAAATCCCAAATATTTTTCTTCAAAATTTCACTTCCCATCCAAAATCACATTGCTAGAATCCTTGGATTTACCATAGCCAAACTGCCTGCTAAATACCTGGGTGCCCCTTTGATTGATTCTGCCCTCAAGGACTCCTCTTGGCAACCCCTCCTTGACAAACTCAAGGCTAGACTTTCCTCTTGGACTTTTCGTTCTCTTAATCTGCCTAGCAGGCTTATTGTTGTCAAATTAGTCTTACAGTCTATGCCTCTCTACCTCTTCTCTGTGCTAGCCTCCCCCAAATGGGTTCTCAAGCAAATCAAATCCCTCAAGTGCAACTTCCTCTGGGGAGCCTCTGGGCAGAACAAAAAATGGGGTCTGGTGAAATGGACAACTATCTGTAAGCCAAAACATGTCGGGGGATTAGGTCTTCGCGATCCTCAGCATAGTAATGCCATAATGGGAGCCAAGATCTGGTGGCAATGGTTATCCGCGCCTCATAGCCCATGGGCGAAGTTATGGATTGCCAAATACACCAATCATAGACCCACTACAGAGCTCATTTGACTGACCTTAGCAGAAGCAGGCTCATTGATCTGGAACGCTGCCAAACAACACCGCCTCCTGATCCAAGAGCACTGTTTTTGGGAAGTTTGTGATGGCCGGACAGCACGCTTTTGGACAGATGCTTGGTAGCAATGGCCTAAACTACTCACCTCCATTAATCCGCAGCTTTAGCCGAACGTGATCACTCCCCTTGAAGCCACTGTTCATAATTTTTGGGAGGAGAATCCCATTCAAGGTTTTAGACAATGGAAATCAGCGGCCCTCTGCCTGAACCAGTAGCAAGAGCAAGCTCACTCAGCTCTAGATGCAGAATTAATTGGCAGGAAAATCAAATACTCGGAGAAGTAGGACATCCTGAGATGGGGCTATACTTCCAAAGGCAAGTTCACTACTCAGGAGGCCTACACTCTGCTAACTCATAACCAAGACCCCATTGACCCCATCGACCCCATCTGGAAGGATCTTTGGTCTCCACATCTATGGCCTAAGGTCTCTACGTTCATGTGGCTTTTCTGTCATAAGAGAATCCTCACTTGGGACAATCTAATTAAGAGGGGTTTTATAGGACCTTCTAGATGCCCCAACTGCAACAACCAGGAGTAAACCATCCAGCATCTCATGCTCTCCTGCCCTCTAGCTGCCTTCATATGGGATAATATAAGCCTCAAATGCAGAAGGGACGGCAGAAGCTCAGAAGAGCTTAATGCTATCATTTGAAACTGGCCCGCCGCTCCCTACAATTGTATTCTCCTCAACTCCCTTTGGTAGATCATTCCAAGACTCACCTTCTGGACTCTCTGGAAAGAATGAAACAAGAAAATCTTCAAGAATCAGAGCACCCCACAAGAAGTCCTTTGGAGAAATCTTTGCAGAAGCCTTCAAAAAACCTTGGAGCTCCAACAATGACAACAGGACGACTTTCCAATGCAGCCCATCGAAAGACTCATATGGGACAACTGGAAATTCAAACTCACTCTTGATCCATTGCCAATTCGACCCCGTGGGCCTCAACCAGATGTTATGAGTAAATGGGACCCCCCCCGGCTGGCATTCTAAATCTAAACTTTGATGGAGCTTCCAAATGTAATCTGGGGGAAGCGGAGTATGGAGGAATCTTGAGGGACCACAAAGGTAACCCTATGCTTATCTACTATGGATCCATCGGATGGGATACCAACAATTCTGCAGAGTTAGAGGGACTATGGCAGGGGATGCAACTAGCACAGCAACATAATTACTTCCCCATCGAAATTGAGGGTGACTCGCAAATTCTCATCAACATAGTCCACAAGCTTCTCATGGGTACTCCTCCCTCACGTGCAGCTGATAGTTGGAGACTCACAGCCAAACTGGAACTTATAGCAGATTGGATGCAATAGAACAAAGCCATCTTCCTCAAGCATGTAAGAAGAACTAGCAACCAGGTGGCTGATATTCTGGCAAAAAAAGGAGTTACGAGCTCCCAAAATCTATCTACAGGGCCACTCTCCAGTTTCAATGACAGCAAACTCCTACAGGATTGCACTCAGTTGGTGCATCATGACAACAACAGCCCAGATGCGGGTGAAATCGGGTGATGGGATGGCTATAAGCCTGTGGGAGGGCACGTGGCAAGGCCACATGGCCTCCCGCAGGATGCAGTTAAGGAGCTCTAGAAGGTTTAATTCCCTAGGTCGTCACCCTATGCGGCATTTATGCCGGTGGGGAGGTCGAGGCCGCAAGAAATGCATAATGCCGCCCTCTGGTTCTTTTTTTACGCTCTTCGTCTCTGCGTCAGGGTCTTTGGCTCTATCTCAGCTCCGTTTGATAGCCTCCATACTGAATTGGTTCCCGCCTGTTGGGTCTAGCTATCCTCCGGAGGTTGAGCTTCCCAGCTCACACACCTCCCTTGGCAAGCGTTGTCACTTGGGATGTTGTCTGGATTTTCTTCCTGGTTTTCACTTCTCCCATAGCCCGTTCTGCCCTCTACAATTCACCTCCCTGCTTGAGCCTAATTATACTCCTTCCCTATCGCCTGCTGCCAATTCAACTCACTCTCATAGGCTTCGTGACAAGATGCCCAGGCTTAGGCATCGTCTAAGATGTCATCGGGGCAGCACCAAGGCTCGCTCCTCTGGCCGGCGTCGCTCCCTCTCCACCACCTCTCCGTCATCTTCTTTTGAGAGTCTTCATGGAAGATATCCCTCCACGCGCAGTGGGCGTGGGCATGGGCGTGGGCATAGACTCCCTTCCTCCCCCACTCATGGTGTCTCTGCTTCTCTGTCACCTCCCTGCTCCCGTCCCGCTGTCTCTGCCTCTCTTCTCAGCCCGTCTACAGCCCATTTCCATTTCTAATGAAAAACCAATCGGCCCCTGGTCATAGCGATTGTTACAGTCACCTTCAAGTAAATTCCGGAGGCAGTCCCTGAACCCTCCTCTCTCGCGCTTCCAATTCACAAGACGGACCCCTCCGACCTTGTGTAGCCCACTCAAACCGGGGAAAAATATTTTTCTCTCAAGGTAGGCGATGGCAGCTCAAGTCTTCCTCAAGATAAAGGCAAGCAGGATGGCAGCAGCGAGGCAGGCGCAGTAGCAACTCGAAGATGTCCCGTTCCGGATGACGATGATGGATACTGGTGCAGGATTGAAGAAGAACCCCCTTCAGAAGATTATGGTCTAGTGCAGGTGGATAGGTCTCTAGTGTAGGTGGCATTGTCCAAGTAATTTTTGTTCAGTTTTTCTGTCATTCTGTTGTTCTGGGAAGTCATAGTCTTTTGTTATGTCATAGCTGGTTTCCTCCTTTGAGGCAGCTCATATACATTGCTCAGGTTGGTTTCCCCTTGCAGGCATACCATTTTTGTTATTTTTCTGAACTCATGAAGCCTCTGATGGCCATGGATTAAATGTATCATATGTTTCAGTAATAGAATTTAAACTTAGAAAAAAAAAATATTCCTTGTTAAATATGACTAAATCATTTATAAATAATTAAATAAATCATTATTTATTTAATTATCATTCAACCACTTCCTTAAAATAATAAATAAATAATTTATTTATTTATTATTTACAAAAAAAGGGATTTGACCCAAGTCAAATACTTTTTCCCTCCAACAAATATAATAAAATATTCCTAAAAAGTGGTTCTAGAATTTGGTTAATAATATTTAATTCATGCACCAAGTCCTAGAATACCCTAATATTTTGTTATAAATAGAAGGGTTTTCCCATTCATTTGTCACCTTTTGTTGCATATTAGATCACTCTGGATCTATACTCTTGGTCTGACTTTGAGCCATTATCATTGTCACATTCTCCATTATTTTCTTTGTGAGCTCCCTTTGAGTTCTATGTTTGTCTGGGTTTTCTACACCAACAAGAGAGAGAAATGCTAGATCTGAAGCGCTGAGGACTTTCAAGAACCCATCCCATTGAGGAGAATTGGAAACACCTTTCTTGTTTTCCTTTCAGGCACCCTTAATATAAAAATTTCTTTCAAAAATATTGTTCTTGTCTTGTCTATTGGATGCATGGAGCAAAACATTATTTTCACTGCTTAATGTCTTTTTATGCATAGATTTGGATTTCTGCAACTTTGTCTTGATCAACTAACTACAGATTTGAAGATATTGGCAGCCATAATTGATGTTAGGGCTATTTTTTATGCGTAGCTAAAGTGGTATTTTTCCGACAAAAGATTCATACTAACAATTGGCAACTCCACACGGGTTTTCTTTTTCGACTGCTGTCGTTTTATATATTCCTGCATATCCAGCTATTTTATACCCTAGGGTTTCTCTTCAGTTTTTTTATTTTCTTATTTTTATGGTGTTTTTCACCTCTAAAACCCTCAAACATTAAAATTTTTAACTTCTGTGTGTTTCTGGCCCTATTGCGCAAGTGACAGACATCAGCCGCAGCTGAGACGACAACTTTTTCTGAAATCTACTGTCAAGAGACTCGGATCTACAGGTCGCACTTATCGGCCCAAAACCTGCGACCTGGACTGGAAGACACACTTTTCTGCCAAAAAAATGTGACCTGGACTGAAAACAGGTCAGAACCTGTGACCTGCACTTTTTCTGCACTTTTCCAGCAATTTTTCTGGGTTTGTCTGAAGCTTCTGTCAGGGTTTTCCAGCCTCTGTCTCTGCCCGTTTAGACCTGTTTCTAATCTGTTTTACTCAACTAAGAGGGAATCTCGCCCCTTAGGGCTTTAGTACCCTCCACTTTTTTTGGAAGAGTTTTAGCTGTTTCAGACGTCTGAATTTTTAGAGTTTCAGCCTTGTTCTTTTCAGATCTGATACCTCATTTTCAGATCCCTTTTAGATCAGCTCTTCTCCCTTTCAAATCACCTCATATAGTTTTGTTTGGGTTTGCCTCTAGGGTCACCTCCTTGTCCCTTCTACCTTTAGCTGATTTCCTCCTTTGTTGCAGCAACCTTGCCTCTGCCTCTTTGCTATTTTTTGCACCTCTTTTCAGCAGATTTCTCCTTTAGATCTTTGTCCCTCCCACCCTTAGATCTATTGGCCCATTTTTAGTGTGTTTTGACTAGATTTTTTCCCCTCTTTTAGACTAGTTTTGAGAGACCCGCTTTCTTGGGTTAGATCGATGCATTGTTAGCTGTTAATTTTCTGTTATTTCAGCCTTATTTACTGTTCTCTGCAGATTTATTTTCAATTACGCAACACACTTTTTCTTTTACTCTCAAAACGTCTGGGTTTAAAAATTAAAATTAACACACGCCACACACTGACCCTAAGTGAAGAATAGCCTGGTTAACACCGCCAGACAAAGACTTTAAAATCAATTGACACTGCACCTCTCTGCCCTTATTTTGACATTGACATCACTTGATTCTGCACCTCCCTGCCTTTGTCGGTTATTCTTCTTCCCTTTGTGCTGTCATCATTGTGCCCCCAAGGCGTATATCCTAGAGAATTCTTGGCCTTCACCCTCAGTTTCCAGTTGGTTGACTTACTCCTTCCCGTCGTCGTCGAGTTAGTCCTCCCCCGAGTCCACACTCTGACTCTTCTTCTGATTCTTTGGATGCTCCCCCTATTACCCTCACCATGTCTAGTTCAAGGCCTAATGCTAGCAGTAACCCCGGTCCTACGGCTGGGCCTGTTACTAGTGGAACCACCATGGGAACTACCTCGATTTTCCCTTTGCTCCCTTATATGGCAGGTCTCAGTCTCCCTGATTTCAATCAGTTGATCAACGATCCTATCCGCCATGATGTTAGTTGGACTGTTATGCCAACCAAGCTCGCCTCTGACATTCCCAATTTTGAAGGCCTTGCTAGTGAAGATCCCTCCAACCATATCCGATCTTTCCACATGTGGTGTTCATCCAATTCCCTTACTGATGATTCCATCCATATTAGATTGTTCCAATGCATGCTTACCGATGAAGCTTCTAAATGGCATGTTGATCAGACGACCTCTTCCCATACCACCTTTGCGACCATTGCCCAAGCCTTCTTATCTTATTTCCAGCTCCCTCTCCGATATGACACTGGTACTGAACTCTTGACTTCTTTCTGTCAATCATCTTCGACCTCATGTCTAGGAATGGCGAAGAAGAAGGAGCTTATGTCGAGCTCCCACCTTTGAAGATCGGGTCTACATGGACTGGTTCCTTCGCTCTCTCTTACCTGCCATCGACAAATATGTCGCATCCCAATTCCCTCAAACCTAAGAAGCCGCCCTTCAAATAGCCTTGAAATATGACCTCATCTATGCTCAATCTGGTTATGTTTATACCGTCCTTCCTGACCTCCCTAGACCCGGTGGCGCTAACGACCCGGGGGCATCTCACTCTGCTGATGATATCGTTGGAGCTCTTTCGCATACCTATGCTCAACCTCCTCTGGGCTATGGTTTCCCTCCGAGAGGGGCCGGCACCTCCAACACTTTCCCCCCTCTAGGTAGCATGTATCTAGGATACGACATACCTCCTCCTTTTTCCCAACCTCTTGCTTACCTCAATGTTGCCCATCCTAACCATTATCTTTACCCACAGCCTGGTGTCCCAGCTCCTCCAGCATTTGGACCTTCACCTCCCTTTCCTTCTCAACCCCCACAACAGCAACTACTACCCCCTCTAGGGAAAGTATTTTCACAACAGGGTGTGACTAATCCTCCTTCTTCTCAAAGAAAGCGGAAAGGAAATCAAAATCAATCTGCCCCTGGTAATCGTGGATCCAATCCTTCAAGTATTGATTCTAACACTGCTAACCAGCAACAGGGCTCTCAGCCCAAGCTGGATAGGCCTCTCCGCACCAATAAGCGTTGTTCGTGTTGTGGTGTTTATGGTCATTACACTCACGATTGTCCCCTATTACCACAGATGTGGCAGATGTGGGAGTCTCAGGCTACTTTGCGTGGACAACATGCCTCCCCTTCTGTTCCCCCCAATGCGGCTACCTCTCAACCAGCTGTGTTTACCGATCCTTTCCCTCAACAAGGATTAATGGCTACTCAACCACCTCATGCCCTAGTAACCACTCAACCTTCCCCTTTTGGTTCCTCTGATTACCAGATTCTCATGATGAATTCTGACCCACCTCTCATCGTCGACCCTAACCTTCAAACTTGGTCTCGTCAGTACCCCAAGCCTCCTGCTTCGTCTGTCCCCGAGTCACCTTCTTCAGGCACTACAGAGCCTCTTTCGACACCCAATGGTCCTTTGCAGATCCCTCAGCCCAAAGTTGAGGTTCCTAAGGGCCCATTACGCCAAAATGCTACTTCCGGTCGAGCTGCTCATTCGTATAGCATAGTAGATGATTTGGCACAGTCTCCTGCTGCCATTTCAACACTGGAACTCCTCCAGTCGTGTCCTTCTCAAAGGAAGGCTCTACTATCTGCCATGGGCACTGTAGATCCTGTTGATGAAAAATTGATTGTTTTCGATGCCCGTCAGTCAAATCATCCTCCTCTTCCTGCTTCTGTCGCTTTCCAAATCCCAGTCAAAATCTGGACGCTAATGTGTCTCGGTGTATTATTGATGAGGGTGCATCTACCTGTGTGATATCTAATCTAGTTTGGAAACAAATCGGATCTCCTGAGCTAGCCCCTTCCACAATCACCCTTCGTGCGTGGGATGGCCATGCCTCCCAGCCCATTGGCCTATTCCGTAATTGTCATATCAACCTTGCGGGCAAGATTGTTTGCGTTGACGTTGAAGTCATCGATGCCCCTCTTGACTATAATATTATTTTGGGGCGTAGCTACACCTATACCATGTCTGATGTCCCCTCCACGGTCCACCGCAAGATTTTTTTCCCTCACAATGGAAAGATAGTCACCATTGACCAGTTGATATATCATGAGCCAAAATCTCAGACCTCCCCTGAGTCGCCCATCTCTTCTGTAGCTAATAAGTAAACAGTCGATTCTTTGACTAGTGTTTCCCCAAGCATCTACAAAGACTCCTCCTTGCTTGGAACCTTCCTTGGTCTTCCTCCTCCTCCTGTCTCTGACCCCAGCTTAGCAAATGTTTGCATGATGCAATCATCTCGGGCCAACCTTAAGTGGCCCACTTTGGCTAGTCAGTAACCTCAACCTCGCCCGCCGCAACCCGCTCCTAGCCCTTCACCTCAGCTGGCCGAACCTCTTCCTTCTGGACCTTCTCATCCAGCTAGTACCCATGGGCCTCTCTACCCTCCTGGGTCGGTTCCCCCAAGTCTCAACCATCTTGGAGCCGTCCCTCCTGGCCATTACCCCACCGGTCAGATACCTTTCCTTGCTCCTCCTCCCGACGTCTATTCGGTCCCCATATTGGCCACCCTTTTCCCTCCCTAATTTAACCCTGGGAATACCCGTCTGGTATCTTAACCCTCCAGCCGAGACCCCACCAGGTCACCCCAAACCTTACCTTGCTTTGACACCAGTTCAACTGATTCCCTTAGCTTCTTCCGTTGATACAGTGCCTCCAGCACCTCAACAAGACCCTTCTCCTGTTGTGATAGCTACGGGAAAGAAAGGAAAATCTCGCAAGGGGGCATCCAAAGATAAGGTCACCCCGACTGACCCTACCCCTCCTGCACTCACCAAGACTTGTGCCTTGTGTGATGGCGTCGGTCATGCCACCTATACTTGTCCCGAGTTGCCCCGTATTAAACCCATGGTTAAATTCACATTCCCTGAGTCTATGGTCCCTGAATCCTCTATTTATTCTTCATCCGCAACCAAGAACCCAAAGACTCTTCACACCAACAAACCCTATGCTCTGTGTGGTTTCCATGGCCATTATTCTCACCATTTTCCTCACCTAACACATTACCAAGCCTCGTTAGAGGTCATTCACGAGTATGAGGTTGAACAAAATCAATCCGCCTCTCCCATCCTCGCGCAGTATGTGTCAGGTCAACTCGAGGATCCCCCTGCTACCATTGACATTCCCCCCCTGATGTTGAGATGATAGAACCTGCCACCCCCATCCTATACCTATCATCATCCATGTGACCCTCGGAGTACATTCCCTCTGAATCCCCTCTGTCTTTTTTACTCAATCTCCCTTCCACGACATTCTTGGGCTCTACATAATTTTACCATCTTTTACTTGTTTGTCTGTCATCCCCCCTGACGATTCATATGTGAGCCTTTCTTCCCATGCTGATGATTTAGGTAGCTTTGCAGCGTCATGTGGTTTCCCTAACCTTTTCTTTCCCACCCATCACCGGGATGATACCATCTATATCTATGATGTTCTCCGCAGCATGAGCTCCAACTATTCCTCCCATAGCCCTCATACATCACCCTCTAGTCGGTCTATGAGTCATAGCCATCCTATCCAGACTACTCCCTCCCATAGTTGTCGTTTGATGTCTACCCTACACTCACGCTGCCATCATTGTTCTTCCTCCTCCCATTTCTTGTCTTGTGACACTCTTTTGCAGGACCTCTCGTCCACACATTATATTGGCTATGCCGATGGGGCAAGTCGCTATTCCTGGAATCTAGCCTCGGCAGCTTGGGCCATCTTTACCCCCTTGCATACCCTTGTTCTCTCTAATGGGGTCTGCATTGGTAATGCCACCAATAATCAGGCCGAATATGATGCAGTACGTGGCCTCTTAGCCGATGCCTTCTCTCATCGCATCCTCCATATGCACGTTCGTTTAGATTCCCTACTTATTGTCTTGCAACTGAATGGTGTCTATTGTGTGCATAATCCTATCCTGTTTAGATGATATTTACAAGTGAAACTTTTGATACGTGAATTTAGATTCATTACTTTCAATCCTGTACCTAGAGGACAAAATCACTACATAGATAGCATTGCAAACCTTTTTCTATATTGGCATTTATCACACACAAGACAATAACATTCAAAATCATCAAAACAATGCATATTCATAATATATATCATACAACATGTTTTTAGAGTCCATCTACTCTGATACATCTGGCATGCCCATAGCATGTTACAACAAACACATCTTAAAACTAGGGGGGCAACACTTGCCCCTCCATACACACTAGGGGGCACCACCTTCCCGACATCTAATCACTCTTTGGAGGATCTCGTGCCAATGGCTCAGCTCCCGCAGCTCGTAGATCACGCACAGTCTGACCGGCCATCGCCATGCGCCGCATGACACCTTGCCATTCTGAAGGAAGACCAATACATAGCTCTATGTACTGGTTGTCTAAGTCTTGCCATCCCCACTCTAAAACACCGGTAAGCAGCCCCTCACATCTACGACATAGATCCTCCAGGAGGGTTGTCATATCCTCATTCTGTGCCGTTCTCGATCCACTAGCACCTGCAGTCCCTACTACTGCAGGCCGTCCCATATATCTGGCTGGTTTCACTGGAGCTATATCTGCATACCAAAAGTATAATAATCGGTACCATATATACTATTCACAAACTTTAACATGCACATAAAATATTAGTTACTTTTCACTTACCATCAGGTCCCCATACTTGACTAGGCATAAGTGGCAAGTCCGGATCTCCACAATAACTCATCCCACTATAGGGATATTCGTCTATGTACAATGGCATCTGATCCCAATGGGCAAAGAACTCCGGTCGGAACACCTACCCGACCGCCCCTCCTCCTCCTCTACACAGTAAGTGACCCCAATGGTGCATCCTGGGTTCTCTCGGACCCCCATCTGGTAGCTGTACACGAGGTCGAAAGGTCGGGATCTTCTCGAAAAGGAATAAGCACAATACGATCCCATATGAGCAATCATGGTTCACTTGCCACTTGCAAAGCGCCAGCTGTCGTTTGAACGACACCAACATCATTTGGGCCCACCCATAGTAGGTCCCGCTCAACACTGATTCCACAATCATCATCTGCCCTCCAATGATGTGATGGAGTGCATGGTTGCCCAGGATTTGCAACACTGCTGCCGCCACTGCACGAGTCTCTAACCTCTCTAGATCCCCAATCGGTATCTAAGTCCCTTTGACTTGGAGGCCTGGTCAACAATGTCGCTCTACAAAATCCATAATGTTACGCCCCCGCGGTAACACTAGCCGTGTATTTCCCACTATCCCTAATAGTGGGAGACCAGTCAAGAAATACAAATCCTAGACTGTCAACTTGATCCTGTGCCCCTGCACTATAAAGGCCTCATGATCTGGATCCCAATAACTGACAATTCGGGCCAACAAGGGCTCCCCAGCTCTCATCAGAGGGTTCTCCACAAATTTCAGAACCCCAAACCTGGCTAGTGCATGACGGACACGCTGATCCGCTTGGATCTCTGTCTGTAATGAACCCATGTCTCTCTCTCTCTCTAGTTGATCCATATATCTGCCATATCTGCACAAAAATATCATATTTTTCAGTCTACAGATAGGAAAAATTGTATCCAATTACAAAAATCCCAACTCTCAACCCACAACAACACTAAAATCACCTTCACCTGATAGGTTGCACCTTTTGGCCAAATTATGGGACAGGTCACACTTTTTAGGCCAAAACCTGCTTCCCAGGTCGCAGTTTTTGGCCCAAAAAGTGCGACCCGGCCGTAAAGATGAAGGAGGGGCTATTCATGAGATTTGGGACCCTAATCTGAACTTTTAATCCATCAAAAACAAAGAGTAGGATTAGGCCTCTTACCTGCAACTGACGGATATCGATTCCAACGGTCGGTTTGTCGCTACGATCACTGCAAGATTTAGGGCCTCCTCTCCTCTCTATATCCACCACAGCTACACAAGCAAATGAATGCATTTGGAGGGAAAATGCCTTATTAGAAGAAAAACCCCTGATTTTTCTTTCGCCCGCTGCGATCAAACCGTAGCCCCGTTTGACACACCGTCTACACCGTTGGAAAGCTCTCACCGAGCACTCAAATGGGTATATGTTAGTTTTTCATGATTTGATACTTCACCAGGACAAATTTTCTCCATGAAGGGTCTATTCACCTCTCCTTCAAATCGAATTTCCTCACTTACAACACTTGTATTTGGGGCACCATTTTTCCTCCATACTTGTCCTTGTTCGTGTTGATTTTCGTCATGAGCTACCCTCTTGTACTCATGTTTCTATGGTCCCCCATTGGACCTTTACTGTGTGGCAGCACCATCGAGTCGCCCTTGTTTAGAGCATCCGAGTTGAGTCATCATTGCCTTCATGGAGTCTATCCTGAGTCCCTTTGTACCCTGCTATAGTCCTCCATCCTTCATTGCTTGGTCCCTCTCTCATGTCGCACATGATGGAAATCAGTCCCACTGTCCCCTATCCCTATTGATATTGTGTCAGTCATTGCCAAGTCATCCATGCCCTTTATTCTCTAACAAGGGAAGTCGTCCATCTGCTACTCAGTATCCCCCATTTCATCATCATCATTAGTGTTATTCTGTCAGTCGCTCTACTATTTTCTCTCGTGCCTTAGTTGAGGATCCCTTATTTCCTCACCTATGGCAGACCTCCTTCTGTCGACATCAACTCCTTCACTCCAGAAGATAGGTCTAGAGGGCAGTGTACCTTGGTTCCAGCTTCTCCACTTGTTCGATGCCTGGGATTAGGCAAAGGGACTTCTCATTACCCTTTGACTTGATTTCTTCTCCACTCCAGCTCCTTCCAGCATGATCGAGATCCATATACTTGATCATCCAGTGATGCAGCAACAACTATTGGTGATTCTCGGGTGTGTGTGAGATGTCTCAACCCTCATGAGGGGGTGGCCCTATAGGTAGCCCCCCACATGCCCGGATGACCTCTTCATTGCAGCCTTCGATGTAGCTCCATATATTTGATGATGTTGGCCTTAGCCGCTTGCAGCACCTCTTTGATTTGCATGTATCAGTCAGATTTTGCGAGCCCTTCCTCGTTTACAGGGGGCATTTGGGTTGTATTTGTATCTCATGTACTCAGATATTATTGTATAAGTCCTGGCTGTTATCCCAGGCACAACATGTATGTGGGATTCCTCATTATATTTTTTATCTGGTTCATGTTTACGCCAACATGTACTTTATAGTTCGGTCCCTCGTTTACTGGATGCACTATTATTTTGTATTTTGTCTCGGCGGGCATAGTTATGCCTCCCCTGCCGCCTCTAGCACAGGTACCCTCTCATAAAACGAGACTTGTTGCACCTACAAGTCTCATCTCCTCAGGGTCTAGTTCTTTAACACTTTAGACTACCTTACATTTCTCTCTCTGAATTCCCTTTTGATGTTTAGTGATTGAGTTCTTACAACGTACTTCGGTCATACGATTTTCTCTTAACACTCGCACGCTGGGGGGCAATCTGTTACACCATTTTTTGGTCATCTAACCTATTATCATTAGATGGACCCAAGTACACCATGTAAGACCAATTTTACCCTAAGTAAAATTGCTTTCATTATGTAAAATAACTTAATAAACCACATTTATTAGGTTGTTTATGGTCTAAACAGGAAACCCCAAAAGGAAATATTAAACAAACCTATATTTGTTTGATTTTCCTCATGGAATAATTAATTAAACAATAATTTAATTATTATTCCTGGTCATGTTTAACCCAAAACAAGGAAATTAATTAGATAAATCCTTATTTATCTTATTATTTTCTAGGAATAATTATTTAAATCTTATTTAAATAATATTCCTTGTTAAATATGACTAAATTATTTATAAATAATTAAATAAATCATTATTTATTTAATTATCATTCAACCACTTCCTTAAAATAATAAATAAATAATTTATTTATTTATTATTTACAAATAAAGGGATTTGACCCAAGTCAAATACCTTTTCCCTCCAACAAATATAATAAAATATTTCTAAAAGAAGGTTCTAGACTTTGGTTAATAATATTTTATTCATGCACCAAGTCCTAGACTACCCTAATATTTTGTTATAAATAGAAGGGTTTTCCCATTCATTTGTCAGCTTTTGTTGCATATTAGATCACTTTAAATCTATACTCTTGGTCTGACTTTGAGCCATTACCATTGTCACATTCTCCATTATTTGCTTTGTGAGCTCCCTTTGAGTTCTATGTTTGTCTGGGTTTTCTACACCAACAAGAGAGAGAAATGCTAGATCTGAAGCACTAAGGACTTTCAAGAATCCATCCCATTGAGGAGAATTGGAAACACCTTTCTTGTTTTCCTCTCAGGTGCCCTTAATATAAAAATTTCTTTCAAAAATATTGTTCTTGTTTTGTCTATTGGATGCATGGAGCAAAACCTTATTTTCACTGCTTAATGTCTTTTTATGCACAGATCTAGATTTAACATTGTTACCGATGAAATAGGTAACCTGACCTCAAAACGGGAACTCTAGCCCAAAAAGATTCAAAAAACATGAAAAAACACCCCAAAAACAAAAAAAAGTGTATTCCAGAATGCACTTGGTTTTTTTTTAAGGTCAAATTTCAACATTTTATAAAATTATGCTAAAAACAAAATTGCTTCTTGAAAAAAGGATTGAAAAAACACCCTCAAAACAAAACCAGTTGATGCTAGAATAACAAAAAAAAAAAATTGTGTCATATTTTTGACATTTTTAAAAATAGAAATAATATTTTTTAATTTTTAAAATTCAAACATTAAAAAAAACCTAAAATTTAAGAAAAAAATAAATTTAAAAAATAAAAGCATTTTAAAGCTTAAAATTTAAAAATATATAAGAATAAAAAAATAAAAATAAAACCAAAATAAAAATTTTAATTCAAACATTAAAAAAAACCTAAAATTTAAGAAAAATAAAAAAAAATAAAGATTAAAATCTTAAAATATATAGAAATAAAAAAATAAAATAAAAAACAAAATAAAAATATTAAATTAAAAAAAAAAAAAAACAAGTTAAAAAAAGAAAGAAATTATAAAAAATAAAATATAGAGATTAAATTTAAAAAAGAAAAAGAAAATGTTTATTAAATTAAAAAAAAAAAATTTAAAAACAAAAAAAATATTTTAAGAAATATATCAAATTTTAATAAATTTAAAACTTAAAAAAAAAATTAAAAAAAACCCATTATTTAAATTAAAAGTAAAAAAATGAAAAATTAATTAAAAATAAAAAATGAAAAATAAAATACAATAAAATATTAAATTTAAAAAATATATATATTAAAAAAACAAATAAATTTTAAAAATAAATTAAATTTAAATTATATATATATATATATATATATGAACTTAAATTAAAAATGTATATATTATATTTTATTAAATTTAAAAAAAAATATGTTAATATTAAAATAACAAATTAAATTTAAAAAAAAAATATTAAATTTTAATAAATAAATGAATAAACAAATAAATTTTGAAAAAAAAAAAAAAACATCGTTAAAATAATAAGTTAAAAAATTTTAAAAATCAATTAAAAATGAAAAATTGAAAAAAATAAATTAAAAAAAATATATTAAATAAAAAATAAAATAAAAAAACAAATTATTTTGAAAATATTAAGTTTAATTAAAAAAAAAAATCTAATTTTAAATACACAATTTTAATTGAAATTAAAAAAATATAAAAATTTTATGTTATATATATATATATATATTAAATTCAAATAAATTAAAAAAAATACAAAATTTATTAAATTTTAAAAAATTAAATGAAAAACCTAAACATAAAATTTAATAATAAAAAAAATATGAAATTAAAAAAAAAAATCAATTAAATAAAAATTATTAACAAAATTTAGAAAAAAAAAAAAAAATTAAAAACAAAAAAAAATGAATAAAAAAAAAGAAAAAACAAAACAAAAAAAATTAAAACAAATTAAATTTCAAATATAAAAATTAAATTATAAAAAATAAAAATTAAAAAAAAAAAAAAAAAAAAAAGATTTTTTTTATCTTGGTAGCGCCGCCAATTGGCCTCCCGCCCAGGTGGCGGCAGAGGCTGATTCCCAGAATTGGCCTCCTATGGCTGGAGGGCGATTCCGAGAATCGGCCCTCCCGCCCAGGTGGTGGCGGAGGCTGATTCCCAGAATCGGCCTCCCACGGCAGGAGGGCGATTCCGAGAATCCGCCTCCCGCGGCAACCACCCTCCCGCCGCAGGAGTCCAATTCCCGAAATTGCCCTCCTGCGCCCTCTTGCGGCGGGAAGGCGATTCCCTCCCGCCACCCGGAATCGCCCTCCCGCGGCGGGAGGGCGATTCCGGGAATCGGCCTCCTGCGGCGGGAGGGCAATTCCGGGAATCGGCCTCCTGCGGTAGAAGGGCAATTCTCGGAATCAGCCTCCTGCAGTGGGAGGCTGATTGGCAGCGCCACCACGATCAAAAAATTCTTTTTTTTTTTATTTTTTTTTTAATTTTTAATAAAAAAAAAATTATTTGATTTTTTTTTTAAATTTTTTTTTTTTAGTTTTTTTTTTAAATTTTTTTTTTTAATTTTTAATATTTTTTAATTCGTAACACACACACACACACACACACACACACATATATATATATATATATTGATTTTTAATAATTTTTTTTTAATTTGTTTTTTTCCTTTTTTTTTTCTTTTTTTTTTAATTCAAAATTTTTGTTTTAAATTTAATTTGTTTTAATTTTTTTTGTTTTGTTTTTTTTTTTTTTAATTTTGTTTTTAAATTTAATATTTTAGATTAATTATTTTTTAAAATTTAAAATTTATTTATTAAATTTATTAAATTTTAATTTAATTTTTTTTTTTTTTTTTAATATTTTATTTTATTTAGTTTTTCATTTTTAAAATTTATAAATTGTTTCATTTAAAAAAAAAACAGTAAATCTATAGATATTTGTTTTTTAATTATTTGCACGCGGTTTTTTTCATTTTTTTTTGTTTTTTAATGATAGTTTTTTTTTTAATTCTTTTATTTTAATTTTCTTTTTCAATTTTCAATTTTGTTTTTTTTTTTAATTTGTTTTTTTTGTTAATTTTAAAATTTGTATTTTTTTTCTTGTTATTATTATTATTATTTTAATTTAAATTTTTAAATTTAATTTTTTCTTTTTTGTATTTTATTTTTTTTATCTAAATTTTAATTTTGTAATTTAAATTATTTTTAAATTTTCTATTTAATTTTTTTTTAATTATATGGTTTTTTTTAATAACTTAGAAAAAAATGTTTTTGATGTTTTTTTTTTTAAATTTTTTTGGTTAATTTTTGTTTTTTTTCTTTAAATTATGTGTTTTTTTTTCAAATTTTGTCATTTCTTTTGATATAATTTTCGAATATTTTTGTTTTTTTTTTTAAATTTATTTTTGTTTAATTTTTTTATTTTTACGAGTTAATTTTGTTTTTTTTAACATTTTTATTGGTTTTTTTTAATTGTTTATATATATATATTTTAATCTAAGTTTTGTGTTTTATTACCAACATGAAATCACCACTCTAAAAAAAAAAGTTGATGCTGCATCAATACGTTTCAAAATTAGCATGAAAATCACCGCTCTAAAAAAAAGAGTTGATGCTGCATCAATACGTTTCAAAATTAGCATGAAAATCACTAACATTTTAAAACAAATATTCATACTTCATAAATAAAAATATTAGAGTGTCAAAAATGTGCACAAAAAAAAGGGGTGATTCTGCATCACCACTTTTCAAAATCGGGTGCTTTTTATGATACCAAAAAAAAGTAGGTGACAGTGCGGTTACCTATTTCATCGATAATATATTTATTTGTGCAGCTTTGTCTTGATCAACTAACTGTAGATTTGAAGATATCGGCAGCCATAATTGATGTTAGGGCTATTTGTTATGCATAGCTAAAGTGGTCTTTTTCCGACAAAAGATTCATACTAACAAAACTTGTATTGTTCATTCTTCATTATTTCAGTCAGAGGAATAGATACCTTCAATTTAGTAATTTAATTTTCAAGGGAAAAATGAGCAGGATGTTTATCTACCTCTTTCAGTGATGTAACTTTCTTTTCAGACAGTTCTTTGGATGGAGAATCTTTCTTCTGTCGTCCTTCTTGAAATTCTTGATCTTTTCTTTGATTTTGGGTGGATGCTTCATTATTTTTAGAAGAGGTAGAAGCAACATATGCCTTTTATTTGCTTCTATTTGGTGCAACAACTTCTTTTTGTTGAGTATTGGTTTGAGAGTTCTGCTTCTTTTGATTGGCAACTAGAGGAACATTTCTACTCCTCAAACCATACTTCCTTTGAACTTGGGTGAGGGAATTTTGAAATCCTCTCTGATAATATTCAGTGCACATTAAGTCTTCATTTGACATGGCATATTGTTGGTCTTCTGATGCACAAATTTCTGTGAAATATTGATCTTCTTTAGTGAGGAAAAAAGGTTGTTGATTTTCCTCAAACAAATGGTTTTCCCCGGAAATTTCTTCTTCATCATCTTCATCAGGACCTTCAGTATAATTTTGCTGGAATGGTGTCTAAACGTGTTGTTGACTTTATGGATCCTGAACCCTTTGTTCCCTTTGTTTGATCATGTATTGGGGTTGCTGATTTTGACCCCTGAAATTGGGATTTCTTATAGAAGGTTCAGCTTGTCGATCATCATTGGACATCTTATCCATCATTTTCTCCATAGCTTTGATCAGAGCATAATTTTTTCCTTCTGATGAAGTGGATGCTTCTTCTTTTATTGTGACTCTTTTCTCTATTTTGACCTTGGACTTTTTAATAATCAAATTGGCCTATACACTCAAAAAGCCTTTTTAATAATCAGATTTCTTCCAAAGTTGATGGGTTTCTCTCCCTCAGCTAATAGGCCATGTCAGGGTCAAAACCATCAGGATAATGGAGTAAAGAAAGGCCTGGGGGAGGCTTGATATTATCATGAATTGAATCATATATCTTGTTAAATCTAGCTATAAATTCTTAGAAAGATTCATTTGTATTCCTTTTGAGTGCATTATATTTAGCTAGAATTTGCAGTGGATTTTTCTTCTCTTCCCATTTTTCCATGAATAAATCACTTAGTTTTTGTGAGGTAGCAATTGTACCATCTCCAAGAGAACCAAACCATTCCTTTACTTCTCCAGAAAAACTTTGAGAAATAAAACACATATTAGCAACATCATTATCTATTTCTTCAAGGTTTATAAAATTAGTTACTTTAGCCACATGTTGATAGGTTGTGATTTCTGATGTTCCATCAAAGAGAGGTAGCCTCTGACCATAGTTTTGAGGTAGAGCAGTAAGCTGACCCAGTAGAATTAGTGGAGAAAATCTGGCCATGATTAATGGAGGAGGTGGTGGAGGTGTGAATTGTGGTGTGGATTGAATAAAAGTTTGTAAAGGTAAATATGGAAAGAAAGGAGGAACAAATGGTGTAGTTGTATGAGAAGATGAGGTAAAAGATGTACCGGAAGTTTGTTGTTGATATTGAAAATAGGCCTTTTCAGAAGTTTCTTGAAATTTATCTACTAAGCCTTTCAGTTTATGGAAATTGGACTAAACTTTGGTATCAGTTTCAAACTCAAAGGTTTCAGAAAAATGGTGTAAAAGACTCAAAATCAAAAGGGTCGAAAATAGCTTCTAAGAGAAAAATTTTAGACTTGGTTCTAATTAATGATTTTTCAGATTCTAGAGAAAAATCCAAATATTCTAAAACAAACCTTGTAGGCAGGAAAAACTCTTCCTTGCTGTCGAGACTCAGTTTTCTATTTCCTCAAAATAATTTCAGGATTATATACCAGTGGTGATGGATTAGGGTGAGGGTTTGACCTAGTATATGTATAAATTATACAATATGCATATATATTACCGGACTTTCCTGATCTAACAAATTAATCTTATGTTAAATACAAAATCCTCCCACTTAATTCTTTGCGGAAATTAAATCGCCAATTGCAAACACATACGAAGCAAAATCAATCGCACATAACAAGAATGTTTTAACGGGAAATCTTAAAACTAAAAACCCCAACTATCATATATTATGTATATCAATGGAACATGTAACACTATCATACAAAGATTATAGCATAGATATCTCAGTACATTCAACAACTGTCACACACTATCATGCAGAAATTTTCATATCTATGGACCAATTTCTTGCCTCCTGACAGCCTGCCTCCATTGCACAATCCCTGCTAAAGAAGATCCCTGAATGAATTCGATCTTGCCTTACCTTGACTGCACAATCCTCATTGGAAAATCCAATGTCTATGTAGATGCATTGAATTCATCACTATAGTCACAACATATAGTCCATCTCACCCTTTCACCTATTTCTCTACTGGGTCTCCATTGGAACTGACATGCAAGTAGTTAACTGCTATATTTTTTCAGTTGCAAGTGAGTGTCTAGTTGTGATTAATTAAATAATTAATTCAATGAACTCTCACTAGTGTATCTTCACTTAGATATAGATACAAATAGCACAACTGAGTTTAACTCACTTAACTGAGTTAAACTAAATAACAACTCCCATAACTATTCTTCCAACTCTGTCACAACTTGCCACTATTAGTTATAACTGAGTCCTCCATGCATGAGTCACCAACCACCCTAGTAATTGCATAATTACTTTAGCCCACTGATGTGCCACATATGTTCACTAAAATAAATTGCTCCAAGAGAATAAGTTACTATTTATTGTCTGATTATTATTAAGGGCTAATAATAATCGACATGCATATATTTTTAGATTAGTGATCTATAAATAAAATTTTCCCAATATTCTAAAAATAGAAATTCATCCAAAGATACAATTTTCTCAACCATCTAGAATCAACATCCTGGTAACTTTAGAATGTGTTCACCATTCTAAAAATAGACATACACCTCAAAATAGCCTGCGAGCCCCACTTAGTGAAGGTGCTTAATTTTCACTAAGCTCATCATCTTGTTGAATATCAACAATCCCTCTCAACAAGATAGGGATTATGCTTCACCCTGACCCTGTTTCTATGGTATTCTAATTTTCTCCTGGTGAGCGCCTTCGTCAGAATATCTGCATCTTGATCTTCGATAGGAATGTAGTGAAGCAACATGATCTTCCGCTGCACATAATCTCTGATATGATGTTATTGGATATCTATATGCTTAGATCTATCATGAAACACAAGATTAATCGAGGATTTAATGCAACTTTGATTATCACAATGTATCACTGTAGGATCTAAATGAGAACCAAACAAACCTACCAAGATCTTCCTCATCTAGATAGCCTCACATGCAGCTTCACTTGCTGCCATGTATTCTGCTTCCGTTGAATTGAGTGCCACGGATCTTTATTTCCTATTGTACCAAGAAACTGCTATAGATATGATACTGAAAACCCCTTCTTATGTGCTCTTTTTGTCCGTTGGGTTGCCTGCCTGCCCAATCTACATCTGTGAAGCCATGCAACTTCACCACATTCGTATGTTTGTACCATAAGCCATACTCAAATGAGCCCTTGAGATATCTTAGGACATGCTTTCTTGCCTTCCAAAAGAGCTTGGTAGGCTTAACCATCGCTTGACTAAGCTAGTTCACCGCATAGCATATGTCCAGTCTTGTATTAACTAAATACATGAGAGAACCCACCAACTGTCGATAGACAGTAACATCCACTACCTCTGCTGATGTAGCATCCTCTTTCCTCCAATTTCCTGGAAGAGGAGTATCCATGGGCTTGCAGTCCTGCATGTGAAACTTACCAAGTATCTCCCAAGCATACTTTCCTTGAGACAAAAACGAATCACCGTCTCGTTGCCATATTTCCAATCCAAGGAAATAATGAAGGAGGTCCAAATCCTTAATCTCAAACTCCTTTGCAAGGTCCTCCTTGCATGAGTGTATCAACTGCTCATCACCCATTAGTATTAAATCATCAACATAAAGAGCAATGATTAAAAGCTTACCCTCCACTACAATTTGGTATAGGTTTGCATCCGCCTCACTCTTGGTGAAGCCAATTCCAGTGAAATAGTTGTCGATCCATGTGTACCAAGCACAGGGTGCTTGCTTCAGCCGATACAATGCTCTTTTAAGTCTGCACACATGTGACTCACTGCTGAAGATCTCAAATCCTTCAAGCTGCTCAATGTACACTTCTTCCTCAATGATCACATTAAGGAACACAGTCTTCACATCCATCTGATAAATGTGCCAACCCATCTGCGCTGAGAGAGCAAGGATGGTCCTTATGGAAGAATATCGTGCGACATATGTAAAGGTTTCTTCATAATCAATCCCCTCTATCTTTGAGAAGCCCTACGAAAAAAATGTTACCGTATACTTCTCAATGCTCCCATCAGTAGCTTGCTTTACCTTGTAGATCCATCTTGAACCTATTATTGTTTTACCAACCGGCCTTGGAAAAATCTCCCAAGCATTGTTTTTGACAATGGAGTCATACTCCACCATGGCATCTACCCATGTGGGCTCTTGTGCTGCTTCCTCAAAGGAATATGGATCTATCATGATACACTTGCTCATGAGGGCCATGTATCCAGTGAATCAATCAGGTGACTGTCTCTATCTGCGCTGTGAAGTAAGAACTCCTACATTATGTGCCCCATCAAGCTTCAGCCTCTTAGCTTCTATGGTATGCCTTTTGCTTGTTCTTATGTTTGGTTCTGCATGAGTGGACTCCTCCATTCCATGATCCTCCTCCTGTGGCTGATCCACATCTTGAGGCTCATCTTTGGGAACAAGAAATTCCTCCTCTGCATGCAAGTGTAGCTCCCTCTCAAGCGACAACTTCTTGGCTTTCTCCTCATTGAATTTTATATCCCATCACACTACATTCATCTGGCTATTTGGAAAGTACACACGATAATTATGGGGTGTTTCTGTGTACCCCAAAAATATCCCAACTTCTGCAGTCAGCTCCAGCTTTTTCCTAGCATCCTTGGTCACATGAATGTAAACAGATGAGCCAAAAATATTTAAATGAGAAATATCTAGCTTCTTACTAGTAAAAGCCTCTTTGGGTGTACTCATGCGAAGTATTCTATGAGGACAACGGTTTTGCACATAGATCGCAGTGTTGCATGCTTCCGCCCACAAGTGCATCAGTAGGCCCTGGTCATGTAGCATAGCTCGTGCAACACCCATGATCATTATGTTCTTCCTCTCCACGACCCCATTCTGTTGTGGGTTATGAGGTGCTATGAGTTCTCTTCGAATTCCTTCTTTGCTACAAAATTCTTTGAATTCGTTCAAGATATATTCACCACCATTATTGCTCCGCTGAGCCTTCACTTTCTTCCCCGACTCCTTCTCCACCAATGCTTTAAACTCACAGAACTTTGAGAATGTTTGATCCTTCTTTTGCATGAATTAGATCCAGAATATACGAGAATATTCATCAACAAATATAACATAATACATGTGTTTTTTTGTTGAAGCAACCGAGAAAGGTCCACACACGTTTGTGTGAATTCTCTCCAGGATCACCGAATCATAGTTCTCCTTCTCATGAAAGGTGATCTTCACAAACTTACCCATAGTACATCCCTTACACTGATCTGACTGTGCGAGAGTACCCTTGGGAATTCCAGTAGAAATCTGTTGCAAAATATTCAGGGCACCATGGTGAAGATGGCCCAATCTCCTGTGCCATAATTCGCCCTCATCCTGGCTCACCACTTCTTCTTCTTTGCCCATCATTGCAGTGCAACCATCTACCTCTAGCTTGTAGATATTCTTGACTCAAATCCCTATCCTCTTGGTTTGACCCATTGTTATATGTCGCAAGAAATCTTTTCCCTCGTTGAAAACAATGTCATAACCTTTGTCCTCCAACATTGCGATCGAGACCAAGTTCTTCTTCAGACCTCGAACATGCATAACATATTTCAATAGAAATGGTTTACCTAACTCCCTCTCAAGGGTAATGGTTCCAATGTATATTGTACTATATCTACCATCTTTGCCCATCTCTATATGCATTTGGAGTTCTTTCTCCTCCAAGTCACTAAACAACTCCTTGTCTCCCATCATGTGGAAGGAAGCACCACTATCAAGATACCACACTGATCCCATTGCGCTTGAAACCAAGCATGCGATCAAAGAGAAATCAATTTCAAATTGTGAGGCAAGGGCCTCACCAGCTACAGCTCCAACAACCTTCTTGTTCTTCTTTTTCTATGGGCATTTAGTGGTGAGATGCCCATGTTTGTGACAGTGAAAACACTTCACCTTGGAAAAATCCATCTTCTTTCCTTTCGCCTTGGATTTTGGATGGGATTTCTTCCCCTTCCCTTTCCTTTATTTGGTAGCCAAAGTGCAGTTCTCTTCATTATCATTCTTTGATGAAGAGCCATCCCTGGTACTTCGCTTTATCTCCTCCTGCACTAGATCCGACCAAAGTCACTCCCAATCCAGCAGTTTCTCCTGTCCATTGACAGAGTCTTGATAACTATGCCAACTCTTCGGAAGCCCAAGGAGAGCCAAGCTCACCAAGTCATCATCCAAAACTATGATTCCCACACTCCCCAACTCATCCATACATTGGGAAAAATTCGTGAGATATTTTAGAATATTGTCGCCCTTCTCCATTTTTCTTTTTCTGAGCTTATCTTTCAGTGCCAACTTCCTGTGGTTGTTGCTGCTTTGGAAAAGATCTGTCAAATCCTTCCACATTGAAAATGGAGTGGCTTTCCCATGAATTCTTGATGCAATATGGTATTTCACACCTTCCAACAGAATTCTCCTTGTCTTTGCTACTTTCTTTTTCCAGGCATCAAGTAATGCAACATCCGTCGAAGTGGGCTTAGGAAGATCGCTATCGATGAACTCCTTCAGACAATTATCTTCAAGCACCGCCTCCATCCTGTCCTTCCAGGCTATGTAGTTAGAGCTTCCCTCAAGTGCACAATTCAACTACAACCCATTGAAATCCATTTCAATGTATACTCAACTGTCGCACAAATAAATTCTTGCAGCAAATTTGAATTGTCCACCAGCACAAAACTCAGCACCACTTCAATATTACAATCTCCAGTTATCAACACTAATTTGATACCATGTGTAAATTATACAAGATGTATTTATATTACCAAAATCTCATGATCTAACAAATTCATCTTATGTTAAATACATAATCCTTCCACTTAATTCTTTGCGAAAATTAAATCACCAATTGCAAACACATATGAAGTAAAATGAATCGCACATAACAAAAATGTTTTAACGGGACATCTTAAAGCTAAAAACCCCAACTATCATATATTATGCATATCAATGGAACATGTAACAATATCATACAAAGATTATATCATAGAGCTCTCAGTACAATCAACAATCATCACACACTGTCATGCAGAAATCTGCATATCTGTGCACCAATTTCTTACTTCCTGACAGCCTGCCTCCACTGCGCAATCCCTGTTGAAGAAGATCCCTGAATGAATTTGATCTTGCCTTGAATTGACTGTGAAATCCTCATTGGCAACTCCAATATCTGTGTAGATGCATTGAATGCATCACTATTGTCACAACAGATAGTCCATCTCACCCTTTCACTTATCTCTCCGCTAGGTCTCCACTCGAACTGACATGCAAGTAGTTAACTGATGTATTTTTTCAGTGCAAGTTAGTCTCTAGTTGTGAATTAATTAAATAATTAACTCACTGAACTCTCACTAGTGTATCTTCAGTTAGAAGTAGATATAACTAGCACAACTGAGTTTAACTCACTTAACTGAGTTATACTAAATAACAAATCCCATAACTACTCTTCCAACTCTGTCACAACTTGCCACTATTAGTTATAACTGACTCTTCCATGTATGAGTCACCAACCACCCTAGGAATTTCATAGTTCCCTCAACCCATTGATGTGCCATATCTGTTCACTGAAATAAAGTGCTCCAAGAGAATAAGTTACTATTTATTGTCTGATTATTATTAATAATAATCGACATGAATCTATTTTTATATTAACAATCTATAAATAGACTTCGCCCAATCTTCTAAAAATATAAATTCATCAAAAGATATAATTTTCTCAACCATCTAGAATCAGCATCCTGCTAACTTTAGAATATGCTCACCATTCTAAAAATAGACATACACCTAAAAATAGCCTGCGGGCCCCACTTAGTGAAGGTGCTTAATTTTCACTAAGCTCATCATCTTGTTGAATCTCAACATTATATATTTTTGAAGCTAGCTTAATATCAAAATCATATATTTTGGCTCAAGTTTTAACTTCAACCTATTCAAAAAATAAAAATCCCAGGGAATAATTAGCAATCATTTCCCCGACAACGACGCTAGAAATGTTATCACTCTCCCCAACTTCCTAGGCTGAAAATAGGAGAGAAGAAAGGTAACCACAAACCAACTTTTAGCTAGGTAGCTAGCCCTACCTAACCATAGAGGGCTCTCTCTATGTCACTTTTTTATATTCAATTTTAAGGTTGAGTACCAAATTTTAGGCTAGATATAGGTTTAAGATGTTTGAAATTTGTTTTATCATTTGTTTGTTGGATAAAAATAATGATCAATGAAACTAAAGTTGATTTCAAAGACTGAATTGCAGAGAACAAAGTGAGGCAAGGTAGGTAAACTATTTGAGCACAATTAAGTTGTTGTTGTGTATGTGATGATAGAAAAAATAGGAGTCTGAATGAGCATATAACATGAATTCATTCTTCAAAAAAAAACACACATTTGTGAAAATATTAATAAACAGAACATATAATTGATCTCTATTTATAAAATGGTAATATTTTTACACAGAAACTAAAATGGAATGAAATAACAAAGAGAAAATCACAGTGCTCAAAATAAATACCACATGAATCTCACAATATCTGCTACAACTTCTTTGATTTCATTAAAGGTGTACAAAAGCTCCACAATAATACACAGAGTATCAAAAACTCAATTATCCAACCCACAATATTTCATATAGTGAATTATTTATAGAAAAAATAAATCACAACATATTACATTAAATGCTATCATAACATATAGCGCTTTATTTTCCAAACTAGACTCTAACTGTAACATGGAAATAAAGTCGATTTGTTGTGCTGGCGGTGCTCTAACTAAAAATAGTTGCTAAAGGAGAGAATTGTGGACTACGTTGGCTATTAGATGATTGATGACCTGGCAGAGGCTGAATTTTCTTATTTTACCATTTACTCTTGAAATTCACACAATTTTTCCTAGCGTTGTTCATCCAGGATGGCCAAATTTATTACCTTACGGTAAACTTCATCCATTTTAGTGTACTTGGCAAAAGTGGGCCTTGCCACAAAAACATGTTTTATCTCATACTGAATCTAAATATCATTGCTCATTGTTCCCAACAACACCCCTCCTCTCATTGGGTCTTTGATGTTTGAAAACTTGGAAACATCTCTGGCAATTTCTTTAAGTCTTCTCCAATAATCCTCTTTGGTCATCAATTTATCATTAATAACAAACAGAGAAGGCAATACTTTCTGTGTCAGAGGATCTATTCTACTAAAAAATATCTACACTGTGATTTTTAGGTTATGAAACTTCTCCTCAAGCTGAAGAATTAAATTCTTCTTTGTGAGAACCTTATTTACCTCCAGGATTGTTTTTGTTCTATCATCGATGCTGAAATAATCAAGCTTATACCTGTTCTTTGAATTCATAAACTTGATAATGTTGTTTATTATAGCAAGCTTATCTCCAAGTTGTGATTTAATTGTTGCAATAGCCTCATTTTCTTTCGCCAGATCCTTTTGTTCAAATATAATTTGTATACTTGGCCAAATTTCATTAAGATATTCCATGGTGTCTACCCATATTATTTATTTTACTTGGCCCAAAGCGTTTCCAATGGCTGATTCCTTTTGTTCTTTTTGCAACCTCTCAATTAGCTTTTTAGCTCTCTATGCTTTAGCTGCATGTGAACTTTCATCTTTAGAATTATGATATTGTAGCAATTGTACTTGGTCTTGTAATTTCTTTATCTCCTCTTCCTGAATTGACATATTCTAAATTGCTTTAGTAAGCTACTCACCTCCATCTGCAGTACTTATTGTAGAAGGTTGGGCTATAGGAATAACTGCAAGAGGAACTTCTTCTAAAGGAAATTTGGATGTTTTTGTTTTTTGTTCCTTTTCCTTTATCATTTTCTCTACCTTTGATTCCATTTGTTTTATTTGAGCATTCTTCTCCATAATCAGCTTCATCATTTCTGTTTTCTGGGATTCAGTCTCTTCAATGTCTTTTTCTAGAGGATCTTATGTAGCTGGAATATTCAATTTATTTCTTAATTCTGCTATGTCAACATTTATATTTTTGATGATTTCTTCTATTGCATTAAAATTTGAAGGATCATCTCCAACTTTGATCACCAGGTCTTCCAGATTTTTTATTCTTTTCTCTTTAGAAAATGAAGAAACTTTCTCTATTTTCAGATATTATTGGACATTAGCCAAAGAAACCTACAATTTTGACAAACTCATAGTAGTATTAGTGATAGTGGATGAAATCATCTCACCAGTTTGTTTATGTAACTCCATTTGATCTATTGGATGTATCTCCTTAGTATCAAACTCAAATGTATTCTTTTTGTAATCTTCTTCTGACTTTGGCTGTGGAATTGGTGCTTGAAGAAAAGAAAAGTGCATTTTTCCCTTATCTGAATCAAAATCTGAGAGTAAGCTGCTTTGAGAGTTGGGATTTTGCTTCCAAAATTGATTGTATGTGATGGTCTTCAACATTTCATTCTTTAACTTTATCTCCCAAAAGGTATCAAAGATAGTTTTCTCCTTTTCTCTTGTAACAAATGTACTAGTTTGAATGGCTTGCTTCTCATCTTGAGAAACTGCTGAAGTAGTAGGAGTAAAAGTATTTTGATCACCTGCCTGTGTGGAAGGAGGTGTTACTAGGATTGACTTTGGGATTGAGCTTTGTCTTCTTTCTGTAATGGACTTTGAATTATTTGTTGGATGTGTCAGTCATTGGATATGTTTGATCTTCTCTGTTCCTTTTCCCTACTCTCTCCTGTGCAACAGAAGTTTGTAACACTGATGTAGATATTTTTTTTTCTTCCACCTCCTATAAAGTACCCTCATTCCATTCAAGACGATTCATATATTTCTCAATTTCTGGTCTATGTGTATGCATATAAGGTGTAGATTTGTTTTCTACCCTTAGTTTAGAAATAACACCAACTGGATCATAAGACCATGTGAAATTGAGGCTAAATTGCATCTCTTTCAGCAATTTGTCTGCTTCCTCCCCTGTTGTCCTTCTATTACAGATATAAGGTTTGATCTATGTTTTTATTTTGAATTGTGATTTCTTTTTAGCACACACAAAATGCACTTCATCAAAATTAAGCATTTTTCTAATATATTCTAATGCAAAAATCCTCTTTGGGAGGAATTTTGGAAATTTGTAAGGGGGAAGCTCACAACCATAGACTCTGAGTTCTGTGTAATTCTTATAGAGATACCAATCTCCTGTTCTGGCTTGATATGATAGTTGCAACACCTTTCTAATTTCTTCACTGATCCTGGGCTCTGTAGTTTTTTTTAGTAAACTGGGTACTAGATGAAGAAACAATTATACAAACAACTTATATGAATATTCCTTTTCTTCCTTCATCACTAATGAAGTCCATAAAATAATTGATTGTTTATTCCCTTCCTCATCCAATTTTTGTAATGAGAACTTGAATTTGTCTCCTTGAGAATGTAAAAAAAAATAAACTAACACAGAGGCATATTTGAAAACCTCTTCAGTTGGGAATTTAACAAACAGCTCATGGATGGAATCTGCAATGAATTGAATGAAATTGAATATGATGGAGGGTTTGGAATCTGTGGAGAAAATGGACATGAATCCTATGATGGCTTCATCTACCCATTGGTCTGAATAATAACCAAGAAGAAAGGAAATAATTGTGATGATATGTTTGGCTCTTTCAGGGAAAATGGATGATGGAAATGGAGGATTCTTCTTGGGTAATGGAGCATTTTGAGTCATAAAAAACTCAAGATTTTGAGGTATTTTTGAAAAATCTAATTTCTGAGATATTTCAATCAGTGCCTCCTGAGAAAATGGAGTGGAAATATATGTGATGGGTGCTTGCATCATTTGTTCTATGGTTTTGGTTATTATGGTTACTAAAATCTCTCATGTAGGAGCAATAATATCTCTTTTGTTGGGCACATGCGAGGCTTGGTATTTTCTAACAAACTTTGGGGCACTGTGGGTGTGAGGAAAAATATAATGTGGCAATTTTGAATCCCACATCCATATATCATCATATTTATCTAAAAAATTATCCTCTAACCAGCAATACATTTCAAACAATTCAAGCTCACAAAGGGTTCCATGGATATTATGGTCTTTTTCTGCTAATGGTATGTGATGAAAGTCAATTTGAGGATGAATTAGTAGACTTACTGGTTCTTCTGGTTCTTTTTCATTTGGAGGCATGAATGAATCTGTTTGAAATGACGGAAGCAAGAATTTCTGATGAAAATAGAGGCCGAGACTGGGAGAAAGCTCTGTAGCTCGGAAAAATTTTGACAGCTATAGAGATGATTTAAAATAGTGATCAAATTTTTTTGAACGATGGTCAAACTGTATTTCTGGAATTCTGGAAATATACAGAGAAGACTTAATGGAATTGAAGGTTTAAACGAATTGTTTAGTGATGATTTATAAACAATTGGTTTAATTCCTGTTGAAAATGGCACGGGTACATTAGCCTAAAGGTTAGGATTGAATTTATTTGCTAATGGTTAAACAAGAGTGGGTGTTTATTTGATTGTACAATGACATATTCCAGGTGTCATGACATGGATGGCAGGCGGGGTAGTGGTTTCATCTGGCGGTTAAGCAGGATTTTGGAGGGGTCTATTGGTAGTAAATGGTTTCATGAGGGGGGGTGTGAAATCTTGTGTGTTTTCCATGTAGCAGTGGGGTCTGGTTTGAAACCACTCTTTTCGGAACACCCCCCCCCCCGATGTTAAGTTTCAGACATTGAGGGGGGGCCGAAGTCATATGTGGGTCATTGGATTTGATCAAGGTGTGATGGAAGAACGGTAAGATGGGAGGTGGTTAACATATAGCGGAGGTTAATGAATGGTGGGGTAGGGGAGACAATCAATGTGATGTGACTATGATAAATGACAGGTTAGTGGTATGTAATTTGTCACATGGGTAGTGGAGGATAACGCATAGGATAAATATTATGGTCTTTGAGAATGATTTTTCAAATTTTTGAAGAATAAAACATTCATATACATGTGATTTTGAAAAAAAATACTTAGCTTCACCTTTCTTTGAGAATATAGCCACATAATATGATTTTTCTATGAAATTCAGAGTTTTATTGGGATTGCAAAAACAAGCTTGCTCCAACAAATTTTTATGAATGAAATGGAGGATTCACTACCTTATTTTTAGTGAAAATATGAAGATTTTTCCATGGGAAGTTTTGATCCTAGAGTTGACCTATATGAGGTGGAAAACCTAACTTTAGACCTCTACATGGTGATGAAATTATGTGAAGGAGCAGCTTATCAAGTTGAGACTTCTTCAATGTCCAAAATTATTGTTGAAAACTAACTGAAAAGCAAAAATTTTGACTAATGACTTGATGGAAAACTCTCAAAAGAGTTATTTTTTATCACTTATAAACTAACTCTAACACATATGGTGTTGTGTGCATGATTGTACATGTGGTTTTTTGTGTAGGTGGTGTTATGTGCGGGTGTTATTGTGTACATGTACATATGGTGTTGTGTGCATGTGGTGTCGTGTACATGTCATGCATGTGGCGATGTGTACATGTGGTGTTGTGTACATGTTGTGCATGTGGGGTTGTGTACATGTGATATTGTGTATGCATTGTACAGGTGGTGCGGTTTACATTTGGCATTTGTACACATTGTGCAACTAATGTTGTGTACATGTGATGATGTGCACACGTTGTGTAGGTATTATTGTGTACATGTGGTATTTTGTACATCTTGTGCATAGGGTACTGGTATACATGCGGCATTGTGTGCATGTCATACATTTTGTGTTGTGGGATTGCAATACTATGTATGTGCATGTTGTAGTCATGGTATCATGAAATGTGCATTCGTTGTTTGTACTTTATATATGTATATGCATTTTTTTGTATTATTCACTATGTGTAGGTGTATGTGTTGTGTTTTACACTATATGTGTGTATATATATTGTGTTGTGTTGTACACTGAATGTAGGTGTGTGTATTATGTCGTGTTGTACACCATATGTAGGTGTATGTATTGTGATGTGTTGTACATCGGGTGTTGTATGTCATGTATTGTTGTATGTGTGTGATGCAAATTATGTGTATGTGCACATGGTTAAGGAGAAGGCACTGGGTGTTTTCCTGGTGTGGCAATCGATCCATTGTGTGTACAAAAGAACAAGGGAAGAAGGACCAATGAAGGATAAGTATCGACATTTTACTTCAGCTTTATTATGCATGTGATATATGATTCTAACTTATGATGGTTACATGTGATTTATGATTATGGTTTATGGTAATTTCATGTGATTCAGGATTTTAATTTATGATGGTTGTGTTTTGAGATAAGCAGATGTGTTATGTTTATTCATGATGATTTGATCAAACAACTTGTTTGACTTGTTGTGACAGGAAGTGAACAGTATTGTAGGTGTACCTTATTGACGAGCTACCAATGAGGTACGATTTGAATTTATTTGAATTTATGTTTAATCTAATGGAAATTATGTTCTTAGTACTAGAAATCATGCAATGCCTGGTTGGGTGGTTGAAACCGACAACAAGAACTAGCATCATCAACAAAAGGAATTGGAACAGGAAGCGGTATGTTGGTAAAAAACTTCAGGAGCAGGTCTATTGTGGGACACTGCTACCCAATAGTGTCCACTAATTTTCATAAGCACGCTATGACCGGTATGATGGTTTTGAGGCAGGTATATGCCTTGGTTTTTTTATCTTCCAATGTGAGGAATCCTTGCCAAGGGATGGATCGCCCATGATAGGGGATGTCGGAGAACTAGGAAGGTGAGTGACTGCATGGAAGGGGATTACTGGATTGCCCAAGGTACCGTGTAGTGGGGAAGGGAAGGTCAGGGATGGATTTGTTTTTATTATTAGCATTTCCAGATGGAATGATATGCACATTGGGAGTGTGCCCTGGAACAGTGATTCGATAACTATTCACTGAGTTTATAGTGGTACAATATTATAGCGCTATACAATGGATCTAGATTTGACTTGGCAGTGGATTCTGGACTTCCTTGGAAGGAGGGGAACCATGCTATTACTTTGAGGGTGGAGGTGTGAGCCTATGGATTCCCTTGTTGTGGATACAGACATCGTATCATTTTATTTTTCGTTTGGGAAAATGTGCATATGTATATATGTGGTTGTTATTGTAAATACCGTAATGAGATTTTTTATAAAGCTCTAGTACGTGGTATGATTGTCATGATGGTTTTTATTTTGAGTAGGTTATTCATTGTAAATACTACAACAAGCTAAGTTATAAATATCCATGGGAATTATGCTTTCTTTTAGGTGGATTTGCTGAGGTATATGTGTGGTTGAACACTTAGGATGGTGTTCCCCCAAGGGGGAGGGTTTTGTAACATTCCTGGTGAAAATTCCATGTAATAAAAGTTAATAAAGGAAAAAATAATAACCAAGTTTGATGGGACACTTATTCCAAGATGAATGTTGGGAAAAACATCCTAGTGGGTGTTTATTTCAGTTATTATGGCTAAGGAAATTGGCAAAGGAAATGGTAAAGGATTTGGAAAGGAATGAGGCATTAATTGGCATTTTAATTATGAAAATTATGTAAAATAGGAGAAAATGAAGGTGAAAGGGCATAGGTTGTACGTGAGGAGGAAAATGAAGGAAAATAATGGAAAATGAAGAAAATAGAGACCTCATTAATAAAAGGGCTTCTAAGGATCAGTGTGCAAGCTTTTGCTCAAACCTTTTGTCAGTTTATTTTGGAGCTCTCTCATTATTCTCTCTCTCTCTCTCTCACTCTTGGACACTTAGATTTTTCCTGGAGCACTTGGGTGTTGGAGCAAGAAAGGCAAGAAATCAAGAAGAAGGAGGAAGCAAGCAAGGAGGAGAAGGAATCAAGCATCTACAATAGGATTCCTGGTAAGTATATATTTTCACATGTGTTTTAATTGCTAGATCTTGCATGCATGGTATTGCATGTGGTTCTTTTATGTCTTGGCATGGGTTTTTCTATGTGTGACAGTGTTTTCAGCCTAGCCTTTCCATTTCCGAATAGCCATGGTGTTGTGGAGTTATCATGTTTTGGTTTAGATGGATTCTTGGATGGATTCAAAGCTGAGTGAGTTGGATATACGAATGATATGACATAGAACCGGTTTATGTTTTTCCTTGGTTTAGGGACTAGTGATCCATGTTTGGATTTCAGTAAAGCCTAAGAGGTGGTTTGCTCTCCATCATGCCTAGGAATCCGAGGTTTTGGATATATGGAAAAATCTTGGAGAGTATGTCTTGTTTTAGGGCCTGGTGACCCATGATTCATAATCTGGGTTGTTGTAAAGCCTGAGAGACTGAGAAACAAGAAACATTTCTCACGATGTAGGCAGATAGAATCTGGTGATATCGATGCTTGTGTTTTCCTAGTGATCAAGTGTAGATCACGGTAAATATTATTATGAAATTTTTATTGTGCTTTCCTAATGATATGGTGTGGATCACAGTAAAGCCTGATTTCTATTGATGATGGTGAGGTGGTTTAGCCTTGAGATTCCCTGGTTGGTTCTTTCGGTTTGAGTCCTGCATTCATGCCTACAATATGGCATGAGGGTGATTGGCTAAAGAGAGATTTGGCTCAACCAATCTATGGTAGGGTGGACTGTGGTAGTCCCATCTCCATTTGGTTTTTACATTCATTAATGAGAAGTTAATTTCCTTGGTATTTGATGTGTAAATGTATTGATTTATATGTGGATTCTATGGCTATTGTATCCTTTATATTTTTTTTGTTATTATGCTAGTTATAAGCATGTATTATGACAATGATGATGTATGGATAGTCTCATATTTTGATTTTTATATGAATGAATGATGTATCTATGATCTAATATATCGTATTGCAGTTAATTATGTAAGGGAACAATGCTTCTTAGTGATTATGAGACAAGTATGAGACCCCTATGTTTAGATATGTAGTTTAGACTTGTAGATTGCATTTGATGCCAAGTGTTTGACATAATTTCAGTCTTATTTGGGGATGGGAAGGCTTAGTCATGGAATTTTTTTTGGTTTATTATATTTTTCATCTTGTGTTTACTAGATTCATGAAGTTACAAAAAGTTATGGGTAGTGGTCAAAATTCTGGGCTTGAACAGTGCCTTAATTTACACAGTCTCTGGCATAATACTGCTAGAAATAGTACCTGGACGCAGGCATGAAAGCTTTTGCATGTGTCTAGAGCCTCCTAGATGTAGGCATGCAGGCCTGGGAATGCAATTATAGGTCCTGGAGCTCAAAACATTAGTGGGACCCATGGGAAGGATTCTTGAATGTTTAAGTTGGCTCCTGGGGGTGTTATTGTCGATGTATAAGGTCTGTGTGATGTGTTTCCATGGATTCCACTTCCTTAAGGTCGCCTAGGAGGTTCAATCTCATCATAGTAGCCTCTCGTCATATGTTTACCCTGGTTGGCCGATTACTTGGGTAGATGTGGTAGGAGGGTGTTACAACTTCATACTTAATTACAATTTTTTATACATGAACCATTGTGCCAAGGACAATGAGGCCAATACAAAACCATTATTGAATACCAATATTAGTCATTGAAAGTTACTATGCTCACATAACACTATCATGAAGGAAACTCATCGGATATCAAGTCAAAACCCTAATTTGTTATCATGGTGAGTTAAATTAATCCATACACCAGAAACATATGAAACATCATGTTAATGTTCTAAAGAATATTTATGAACTATAAAGCATCATGTCAAAATTTTAAAGCATCATCAATCATCCAAACCAACATGCCAAATATTTGCAACTGTTATCAAACAATAGCATCAATGATTAAATCAAAATTACATATTGATATGCATATTTCGATCTCTTTCAAACACAAGTTTAGTCAACACATTCACATTCTATTAATTCAAATATTCAAACTTTCCTGCTCATAGAACCTTTTGATGTATACTCCATATTTTTAGGACTATCATATTGTTGATGCATTCCTGATGTTATGTATAAGCTTCAGATTTGTGACCTACAAGCATAACTACACCCATAAAATTTATTTCATGTGGTTGAGAGGCTACAAATGAAATTTTAAGATTTATTTCATGTGGTTGGGGCTTAGAGTAAGGAAAACCATTCTCTTCATAGACTAGAACTTGTTGCAAACCAACAATATCAGATATTTTTCTATTCATGTCTAGAAATCATACTTCAATAGTAAAGAATTGTGTACACATTTAATGCAAATGAAAATAGGTGTAGGGATATTATTAATTGTTTCTTACTCTTACGAGCAACTGGTTGAACCATTATTATTCAAGTCATCAACTTGTCTATAATACTATCATGCATCAGTAGAAATGATAGATCATAAAATCAAACTATATCAGGTTCTAAAACATATATCCATCATGGTAATAACATGTTAGCATCATCACATATGAAAATGACATAAAATTTTCATAAAACGTTATATTGATATAATTAGGGTAGTTTTCAAGTGCTTCATCATATTTTAAGGATCATAATTACTTCATAACTTCTTTTACATTCATTTAATCATCAAATCAAGGGATCTAATTTTACCATATGTCATAATTAATAAGCCAAGGTCAACAAGGATATCTTAAGCAATATCTTATCATTACACTTCCATCATCATGATTATCATTCTTATCAAAAACAATATTAGCAGTATTAAGCTACCATATATAAGAATCAATGTGATATCCTTCTTTACAAGATCGGGAAATCCATTATGTCCAAAATTAAATGTGCTTTCCAAATATCAAAAATCAATGTTTCTATGTATATTTACCATGACTTAATAGAATGTAAGATACATTTTTACTAAAAATTACACCATCCCATCATGAGTACCATGAATCAAACTTTCATATGCATGAGCCATTTGTGAAGGTGGCATTCCCATCATACATTAGGGCTTACCTTTCCATCCTATATTCCATCTATAACTTTGAAACAAAGCACCATACATACCTTGAGTGTTCAAATACTTGTGCACCTTCTTATTTTATAGGAAGTTGTAGCATTTTGTTAACTTGTCATCAAGTGTCTCTTTACCTTTTTGAACACTAGTTCTTCTCTTCCTGCACTATCCATTATCCTTAAGAAGATCCACTTATCATGACTCATCAGGAGGTTAGACGCATCCAAATACTCAAATATGCATGGATTAAATATATGTAATAATCAAAACAATAAACAAATATAAATAAAATTAAATACATGAAGGAGCACCATAGATAAAAAATTACTTATCTTCAATTAAAGGTGGTCATCTCCCACAACCTTCCAAATTCACGAGCATCCATTTACCATATGAAATTTCCTTCAATATATTCATCAACTGCATCAATAACCAAGTCCTAATTGAGACTATCCCATCTAGGGCTTCATCAAATCTGTCAGGTGTGCTTGAACATCTTCATATCAGTCATGCTAAGGTTTCTAAATTTCATATCTCAAATATTTTCCATAAACCAGGGTTTATCCCAAACCCTATCCTCATAATATCCATCAAACCCTAATAACCAAAATTTCCTAGAGATTCCTTCAAACCATAGTATTATTTTAGGTTTCCTCTATATTCCCTTGCTTCCATCAATGGTGTCATCATAGGGGTGATATTCAATGTCTTTTCTTTAGTCCAACTCTGATTCCATGTTAATTTTTCTTAGGTATATATTGTTATTTTTTGTGATAATTTCATTTCAATATTTTCAATTCAAATTCACCCCATAGAAGCATGTCATTTTTCATATTTACAACCTTGTTCAACAACATATGAAATTATATTGAAAGAAAAACATCATCATCAATACATCGGAACATAAAGGAACAATATAATAAAAGCATTCACACATAGAGACACCGAGGTTGGTCAGAGACCAGGGAAAAACCCAATACAGGGAAAACCCTTTCAAATTCTTCTTCTTATTAGATTTTCATTGAATGATTTAGCAAAAGAAGTAAAATGATCCATATCTTAAATCAAAAACATATCTAGCAAAATAAACTAAACAATATCCATGAAATGAACCCAAATGAACTCAAAACCTTGATTCAAAGGCCTGTGATGAACTTTCACTATTTGCAGTCAACTACCAAACACTGCGGTCAATGGGAGAAAACTTCGATCACCTGAAAATTCAATCTTTAGGTCTCAGTCACAAGGAAGATATGTCATGCATGTGGCTAAAAGGCTTCAATCAAAATTTATCCATGACATGCCTATGAATGCACTCAAAATTTCTCCATGACATGCCTATGATTGAAACCCAAAACCCTAAAAAAAAGACGTGAGCTTCAGACCCTATAATTTCACCTTCGTGCAAACCTATTCCTCCACAGACTTACCTCAAACCTGTGTGAGCCAAAAACAAGAAATAAAAAAATAGAATAATTATCCAAGATGATTGTCCAAATGAGGTTGATGTCACTTTTATTTATATCCTTCCAAAGGTGTCTAGTTTTGTTTAGGGTCGACCTGATCAAATATGCACATGTGGGCTTAGAATTCAAAAATAAACTTTCCCTTTTCCAAATTGAGTGCTTCAATAGAAAAAATTGGTCCTCTAGAAAATATAAATCTCGTCCCATGGTTTGAATCTGTCATTGAGATGCCAAATTAACGAAAGAAAAGAATCACATTATGAGTGGAATCACTCAATTTGTCTATGTTAAGGTGTCGGGTCATAAAATAGCTAAGTAACTTTGGGGCAAGATTCAAAACATATATGAAGGAGACTCAAAGGTAAAAGAAGAAAAAAATAAAAAAATTTAGAGCTAGGTTTGAAAAATTGAAGTTGAAGGAAGGTGATAACATTGCATATTTCTTTCAACAAGTGGATGAAGTTACAAATACCTTGGAAGGACTGGGACAACCAATTGATAAAAGGGTTATTGCACAAAAGGTCTTGAGATCTCTTCCAACATGATTTAATACTAAATGTTTTGTATTATAAGATATATCAAACTTGAGCAGCCTTAGCATGGACAACCTGCATGGGATTCTTATAGCTTATGAAATGGGGATTGAATAGGGAGGTGCTCCATATAACCAAAAACAATAATTCACAGCATCCAAGAAGACCAGAAAGGATAAACAAGAATCAAAACCAAGCTCCATTTGCTGCGAAGGATAATAAATTACTTAGATGAAGAAATTGCTAACTTTGTGAGAAATTTGAAGAGAGGAACAAGTAAGCTCAGAGGTAAACTTCCACTAATATGTTTAAACTGTGGTGAGATTATTTAGTTTGTAGCTAAATGTCCTCATAAGAATGAAGAAGCATCTAGGAAAGGGAAAAAGGGTCAAAGAAGATTCAAAAACCAAGGTAAAAAGAAAGGCTTTAAGAAAAAAAAAATCTCTAAAGAAGATAACTCCTCATGGCAGGGACATCAGGAAGGAAGCACCTGAAGAAGACAAATAATATATGGATGAGATTAAATTTTAAAATGAGATGGTAAGAATTATAAAGGATATTAAGGTTAAAAAGAAAATGCCAAATCTCTCAAAAGTGAATTGAAGATAGAAAAATAACATGCTAAAAGCCTTAATAAGAAAAATGAAGAATCAGAAGAAGCCACTATCAACCTTCAAGTACAACTAGAAGAAGCAAGAAAAGTTGAAGATTCTCTTAGAAAATAACTTGAATAAATCAACCAAACAAGAGAATATTTAGAAGTAGATATAGTCTATCTACGTAAGGAAGCATGGAAAAGAAGAAATGTTCAACAAAATTTTGTGAATAGCTCAGAAGAATTAGATGAGCTCATCAATTGCCAAAGGTCGCATAATGACAAGATAGGATTGGTCTACAAGTACAAAAAATTTAAAGGCTCAACCTCTTCCACGATAGAAAAGATATATGGATAGAAGACTTACACAAAAATTACTAAAGGATCTAGTCGTAATGAAAGAGTATTCCTAACATAACATTATATTCAAGATCAACCAAAAGGCTCATGGAGAAAAATATCACGAAGAAGGTCTCCCCATATTATGTATCAAAAAAACTTCCTTGGTGTTTTTTATTCATGTGTAAATTTGGGATATAATGTTGTAAATTTGCAGGCCTATGGTAGGAATAGAAGCAATATTGGAAGGTATTTCAAGAATTATTATCCTAGAAACTTGTGAGAAAATTACAAGAAAAACTACAATAGGTTTTGTTATTTAAGCAATGAAGTTGATGCCATAAATGTAATAGCTTTGGACACTTGGATAAATATTCTAGGTTAAACTCTCCCCCAAGGGAATCAGAATAGAATCAAAATGCTCAAGTTTGGATCAGGAAGAAAACATAATGATGCATACTTTGCCTAAAATCTCAAAGAAAGAATAATTTATGGTATTTTGATAATGGTTTCTTAACACATATGACCAGAGACAGGAATAAATTCATATCTTTGAAAGAAGGAAAGGATGGAACAATGTCCTTTGGAAATGATGGATCTGAAAATGTTATAGGAATAGGTATAGTCAAGCTTGGAAGCAAGGATTATACAATAGAGGATGTGCTTCTCATTGAAAATATGAGTCATATTATATTAAGTTTAATTCAAATGTGTGATCAAGGACACACACTTATCTTTTACTCAAATAAATGTGAAATAAGAAGATATATATCCATCCAACTGGTAGCTACTGCAACTAGAACTCCAAATAACACATGCACTTTGGATGAGATTGTTAAAGGTTGTTTCTTGGAAGAAGAAGAGGAAATTTGGATCTAGAATAGATGAATGGAACACATAAACTTTGAAAATATCATCATAATTATCAAGAAGGAAGTTGTAAGAGAAATGTCGTTGATTTGGAAACCTACCAGCGCTACATGTAAACATTGCAAGCATGGAAAACAAATTAGGGTTGAATTCAATATGAAAGAAAATTCCACATCAAAACCATTGGAATTAATACACACTGATCTATGTGGACAGATCAAGACTAAAGGAATATATGGTGAAAAATACTTCATTTTAATGATTTATAATTATACTAAAATGATATCAGTCAATGTTTTGAAGAAAATAAAAAGGCTTTTGAACCTTTCAGAATATACAAGGAAATCATTGAAAATGAAATTGATTTGAAGATCAAATGTTTGAGATCAGAAAATGGTGGATAATTCACATCCAAAGAATTTTTGCACTATTGTGAAGAACATGGAATAAAGAGACAATTCTCAATAGCTATAACACCACAAAAAATGAAGTTTTCAAAAGGAATAATATAATTGTGGAAGACATGGCCAAAATAATGCTCAATGATTCAAAATTGGAAAACAAATTTTGGGTTCAGGAAGTTGATACAACTATGTGCATTTTAAACATAGGATTGCTTAGAATAGATTGTGATAAGACTCCATATGAAATATGGAGGGGAAGACCTACAAATTTAAAACATGTTTTAGTCTTTGGAAGTAAATTCTACATTAAAAGGGAAGACCAGAAAATAGGAAAATTTGACTCTCAGGTAGATGAAGGGATATTTGTTGGTTTTTCACGCAAAATGAAAGCATACAAATTTTATAATAAAAGACTTAATGAGATATTTCAAAGCATAAATGTAACATTTAATGAACCTCATGGACCAAAAATTGATGAAGGAAGCTTATATTCAGGAGGACCAGAGACACAAGGGGAAGAACCAGAATGAGTCAAAGAGGAATCATCTGAGCAAGTGAAGTCAAATGAGGGAACAAAAACCAACCAAGAATAAATATGAGATGAACAACAAGCACCTTCAAAAGTTCCCAATAAATGGTATCAAAATAATCGTCTTTCAGATTATATCATTGGAGACATAAATGAAGCCATTGAAACCAAAATAAACCAACAACCACAAATTTCATAACTAGGGAAAACTTTATGGGCTAATGTTCACAACTGGGCTAATTTTCCATGCTTTTTCCAAAAAACAGATTCATTTATTTCCATTTTTTCTATAAATGTTTCACCCAAATTTTATAGTATATAGTAACTTTACCTTTAAAATTGCTAAAACTTTATGTAGAGACTATATAAAATTATCATAAATTTGAATAATTTTACAAACATATTTCCAAATATTTTACAGATTGCATATTATGGACTAGTGACATTTGCCAAGGTTTCTCAACTTTAATATAAATTTCCATTCTTAAAATTTTCCCTAGATAGAACAAGCACATCTTGCACTCTTGGCCACATTTGAGCCTGACAATTTTGAATAAGCTATTCATGATGAACATTAGATAACATCCATGAACAAAGAGTTGGATCAAATTGAAATGAATGATACTTGGGAATTGGTTCCATGATCAAAGGATAAAAATTTCATTGGCACAAAAGGATTTTTCAGGAACAAGTTGAATGAGGATGAGAAAGTTACCAAGAACAAGGAAAGATTGGCCAAATTAGGATATGCACAAGTTAAAGGAATATATTTTGAAGAAACATTTTCTCTCATTTCCAGAATGGATCCCAACAGAATTTTCTTGGCCTATGCATGTTCAAGGAAGATAAAAGCCTACCAAATGGATGTAAAATCATCTGTTTTGAAGGGAGAATTAGAAGAAAAGGTATACATAGAACAATCCAATGTAATATTTATCACTGAAAAAAAATATTATGTTTGCAGGTTGAAGAAGGAATTATATGGTCTCAAACAAGATCCTAGAGATTGGTATGCTCGTCTTGACAAATATCTATAGAAATAAGGTTTCAAAAGAGGAAATGTTGATAACAACCTTTATGTAATAGTTGAACATGAAAACTTGACCATTATTTAAGTATACATATATGACATTACCTTTGGTAGAGATGATGACAAATTAAGAAAGAATTTTTCATAGGATATGCAAAGTGAGTTTGAGATGTCATTACACGGTGAGTTGACATTCTTCTTGGAACTTTAGATATATCAGGAAGAAAAGGGAACTATCATCTGTCAAACCAAGTATATAAAATAAATGTTGAGAAGGTTTCAGATGGAATATTGCAAGTTGGTAAACACCCCAATGGTTACATGTTGCAAGTTAAGCATGGATGAATTATCCAAGGATGTGAGCCAAAGGATGTATAGATTAATTATTGGTAGTCTCCTACACCTAAAAACTTCCATACCATATGTGATGTAGGCAATTGGATAGGTAACATGTTTCCAAGAGGCACCAAAATAATCCCATGTTATTTCAATGAAAAGAATATTTTGATACCTCAATGGAACACCTAATTTTGGCTTATGGTATCCAAAAGGAAATCACTTAACTATCACAACTTATACAGATGCATATTGGGCAGGAAGTGTTCATGATCATAAAAGCACTAGTGGGGAAGATTTATACCTAGGTGGTTGTATTGTATCATGGTTGAGAAAGAAACAACGTTCATTATCCTTATCCACAATGGAAGAAGAATATATAGTAACAATAGATTGTTGTACTTAGGTCCTGTGGATGAAACAAAATTTGCAGGATCTTTTGGTGAAATTTGATGAGCCCATTTCAATATACTGTGATAACACCAATGCCATTAGCATCCCCAAGAATTTTTTCATTCATTAAAAACTGAACACATTTCAATTGAGTGCCACTCTTTTATAGAAGAAGTTGCAGAAAGGAACATAAAAGTGTAAACTATTGGGACAAAAGAACAAATAGATGACTTCTTCACTAAACCCTTGTTGCGTGATACATTTGAATATATTTTACAAAAACTTGGATCCTCCTAATTTCACATTGATATTATTTCTACTCATCCAAGAAGACAGGGGGAGTAGAGGTAGGTTATAGGTCCACAAGAGAAGGCATATTGTTAGGGGGGAGTCACCCTTTTCCTTTGATGTCAAATGGGGTGAGAAAGAAAATTAGGAATATCAAAGGCATGGATTAAGGGGGAGAAGTGATAGCAGGGGGAGTATGTGTGTTGCCATCAATTCCAAAGGGGGGATTGTTGATAGGTGGTTATCATTGATGTCAACCCAAAAAGCACTAGGAGATGCCCCACTTTTTTTTGACTAATATGACATGGAAATTCATGTTTTTTTGGTCTCAATATCATTATTTATGGATTCTCCTTGTTTTTTTGTTTCTTATAGTATGTGGCATGCCACGAAGTTCTTCACGATTTGTGAGATATTCTCGTTCAAAGTTGAAGAACCCAAATTTTGGGTAAAAAAAAAAAAGGTGTTAATGTGGCACTCCATCATTTTTCATATAATTAATTCAATTTAAGGAAGAAGGGGTAATTCATCCAAGTTATGGCTAAAATGTCTCTTGAAGATTATTAAACATTATTTTAGCAGTTACAAAGGGTTTTAGTCTCAAAATACACTCAAATACTACCCCAAGGGAAGACAACCTCATTGCTTGGGCTCCAAGTAGTGAAAATTTAAAGTTTAATTTAAAAATCCTCCTCCAAATGTGCATTCATGGTCTCTTAAAAATTCCCTCATAAATCTATAAAAAGAGACCTTGATATACCTCCATATGATGTACATTCAATGATCATTCTTGTGATTAACCTCTGAAATATTTCGGCCCTTGAGGATGTAACAACCCTGATGAAAATTCCATGTAATAAAGTTTAAATGATAACCATGGTTGATGGGACACATATTCCAAGATGAATGTTTGGCAAAACATCAAATTGTGTGTCTTCACGTGGTTTATTATTGCTAAGGAAATTGGAAAAGGCTATGGCTAAGGAATTAAAGACGAAAAAGGTATTTTTGACACATTTATTTATGAAAATAATGGAAATTAGGAGAAAAGGGAAATGAAAGGTCAAAGGTTGCATGTGAGGAGGAAAATGAAGGAACAATAATAGAAAATGAAGGAAATAGAGGCCTCTTCTATAAAAAGGCTTATGAGGATTAGTGGGTGCCTTTTGTCAATGCATTTTTGGAGCTCTCTCATTATGCTCTCTATTTCTCTCTCATAGTCTTGGATACTTAGAGTTTTCTTGGAGAACTCTTGGAGAGTGTGGATACTTGGTGATTTGGAGCCATAAGAAAGGGAATATCAGGAAAGCGCGGGCGGACATCGGGATCAACAACTACAATAGGATTTATTTGTATGTACTAAGTTCCATGTATGTTTTCCTCACTATTTTTGGCATGCATGGTGTATGCATGTGGATTGCCTAGCCTTTCCATTTCCTGGACAACCATGGTACTATGGGTTTATTTCCATTAATTATTTTCTGGTTGTTCTTATGATTCCTTTAGCTATTAGGTTGAGTTATTAATCATGGAGCCTTCGTTGGACAAACGCTTTGGAGCCTGATGGACATTTGTTGGGTTGAGTTACTAGTCCTGGAGCCTTGGTTGGAAAAATGCTCTAGAGCTCGAGAAAAACTAGGGTTGAGTTACTAGTCCCTGATCCTTGCTTGGAACAAACAATTTGGAGCCTTAGAGTAGCTTAGGTGGAGACCAATCCTTGATGGTTAGTGATGTCTGACCGTGAGGTGGAATCATTGGTTTTTGGGTTGAGAATATTTTTTCTCTAGAACCCTGGTTTGGTGTTTATTGATGTGTTTGATAAAGTCCCACATTCATGCTTGGAATATGGCATGGGGGTGATTGGCTGAAGTGAGACTTGGATCAGCCAATCTATGGTCAGGCGGAACGTGGAAGTCCCATCTATGGTTGGCTTTTACATTCAGTAGTGAAGAGCTCATTCCTCTGGTATTCGGTATGCAAATGTATTGGTTTATGTATGGATTTAATTTTTGTTATATCCATTGTATTTCTATTGTTTATATGTTGGTTATAAGCATGTATTTGATCAGTGATGATGTATGGATATATCTATGTTTTTTCTTGGAAATGATTACCCAATGTACCTATGGTCAATTAGAATGTATTGCATCTTATGATGTAGGGGAGCAATGCTTCTTAGCCATTCTCAGAATTGTAAGATACCCACATGTTTAAATATGTTGTATATACTTGTAGATGCAATGTTTGTGACATGTTTGAAAAAACTCATGTCATAGTGGGGCGGGGTTTGGATGAATTCTTGATGATGTGATTGTTTCCTTGTATTTTTTTTTAATTTTATTTACCCTCTCCTGAAGTTACATGAAGCTTGGGGTAGTGACCTAGGTTCAGGGGCTGAAAATTTTCCACGAATCCTAGGGTTGCAAGCATAGTATTGAATTTTTGGGGCCATAACCGCAACCTTGACAAGGCAAGCCCATGGTTAAGGGTCTATAACCACTCTCTTTCCCTTACATGCCTGTGTCTAAGCCTCAAAGAAGAAAAAAATCAGTTCCCCCTCAAGGAACAGGGTTTTGGAAGGTTGGATTTCCTCCTAGCGATGTCAATGATGTAGTGTAAGGTTTGTTTTTCATGTTTCTATCGGTTCAACTTCCTAAAAGTAATCTAGGATGTTGAATCTCATATTAGTAGCCTCTCATGGAATGTTTACCCCAATTAGCCGATTACTTGGGTAGATGTGGGAATAGGATGTTACTGAGTGGTATCAGTCCATGGTTCAACCCTTGGACTAGATGAGAAGTGTCTTCGTGATGCTTTTGTTGATTTCTTATGTGTTTCTCATGCTTATGGTTTATGTGTTTTTTTCATCCGTGTTCTATTTTTCGTGGTGGTAGTGGTGTTGCCATGGATTGGTTAATGATGTTGTTGTCAACATGTGGTCATGTGTGTATGACTAATTATGTATTGTTCATGTTGGTGTATTTTGCATGCACATTTCTTACATATTGTTACATGTTGTATATGCATTGTTTGTGTATGCTACGTCACATGTTGGTCATGCTTGTTTAGTGCTTGTGTATGCCTGTTGTGTGATTTTATGTGATGAACATTCATTGGTTGTTCACGCTTGGTTACATGCTGCTTATTCTTGTGTATGGTTCATGCATGTGATGGTGTGAGGTCAAGTTGCATTGATATGGTTATGCATTAGGTCATGTTCAGTAATTGGTATGGTTATGCATCCATGACTGGACTCCAACTAGATTGATGTTTATGTGCTAGTATACCATGTGTTATGATTTTATATGTTGTTATAATTATGCATATACATGTATTTCGCTGATTGGTTGATCTTGCAGGATATATCCTCCCCAAATAACACTAAGGTACATTGTTTATTTATGAATTTTTTTATCTGACATATTGTACATTGCAGGAAGAAATCAAAGATGAATAGCATAATGGTAGATCAAAAATATTCTCCCTATGAGTCATATGAGCAACATGGTGTTGGAAATTCATCTAATTTGAAAGATACACTGAGAAGCTTAAAGGATGAAATAAGGAATTGTAAGGCATACAATGATAAACTTATACAAGCATAGGAAAATCAATAAGAGTTTAATGAAGCCATCCTTCAAATTTTGTTAGAGTTGTAGAAACATGGGCCACTTAGGATCAGTTATGGGAAAGAGGATTGGACCAATGGAGCATATGGCAGTAGGTCTCCCAGTGGTGACAGGTCGGATAGGGATGACATGGTTAAATATGGCAGATTGTTGGACACTCTGGATAGGAGAGGCGACATAAACATGTATCATTCTAGTTCTGGTTTAGATAGGCATCATGATAGGCATTGGTATCATCCTTATAGGAGGAGTGAAAAGGGATATTTTTCAGATAACGGAGAGATGAAGAAACCACAAGATGCAAAGGCATGGTTTCTTGGCATGAATAATTTTTTCAGATTACATGATTACTCCGAAACACATGAAATCTAGGATAGCTACATTCAACCTCAGAGGTAGAGCAGAAATTTGGTAGGAATATGTGCATAAATTTAGAGAAATTTTTGAGCCGGATTTTTCTTAGAGTGAGTTCGAAAGGTTATTCCATAAGAAGTATTTATCAAAGAGATACTACGATGACATGGAAAAGGCATTTTATGAGCTAAATATGTGTTCCATGACCGACGAGGAGTATAAGCAGGTTCTTGGAGTTACTGAGATATGTGCCTTACCTCAAGGAGGCGAAGGCCAAGATTCATAGATTAATTGGTGGACTATCGATTTCATTCAGAGATAGGATTGAGTTAGATGATCCTATATCATTGGACGAGGCCATCTAGAAACTCAAGCATTGTTATGAAAAATCAAAGCACAGATTAGAAACCAAGCCATATTGGAGAGGTAATGATAAGAATAAATGAAAATGGGACAAGAAGTGAACAAGCCCTCAAGATACGGGTAACGAGTAGAATGTTTACCCACCTAAGAAGTTCAATATATATAGAAAAGGACAAGGATTTTGGTCAGATGAGAAGAATAAGAATGAGAATAGGGATCAGTGTTGGACTTATGGAGGAGATCATCGTACGAGAGATCTTCCACAACATCAGGGTGGCATGCCATAGATCTACAGTGATCATGAGGCACAAATAGTGGGAGATGTTGAGCATAATATTCCTCGGATTTATGTAGTTGTGGATAACATGCAGGAATATCATCAAGCTTCTATCATTATGATGGATAGTAAGCTTTGTAATAAATTTGTTTCTATTTTGATCGACCCTAGATCTAAATATAGTTATATTAACCTGAATTGGTGGATAAATGTGGTTTGAGTAAGGAAATTCATGAAGAATATTGGTTAGTGTAGTTTGCCATAAGTACGAAAAAAGAGTCCACAATTGGGTAAGAGCTTGTGCATTCGAGTTAAATGGTATGCCTATAGGAGCGCACTTGAACATATTTCCTTTGGGATAATGCAATAGGATATTGGGTAGTGATTGGTTATATATTCATAGGACCAAGGTAGATTGCTATGATAAATCTATTGAGTGCTTTAATGAAAATGGGGAATGAAGAATCTTGCAAGGATATAAGAAATCCACATTAGTTAGGATGGTCATAGTTATGCAGGCCAAACGCAGTAGCAGGAAAGGGTGTGTGCTATTTGTAGTTCATATCTCTAGTGACTACGGTAAGAAGGTTGAGGATGTATGTGTGCTAAATATGTATCCAGTTTTGTAGCAGTTTTAGGATGTGTTTCCATCAGATATTTCAGAGTTGGCACCACACAGGGAGGTATAATTTTCCATTCATTTCATACCAGGGGAAGCTCCAGCATCAAAGTAACCTTATAGGATGAGTACACCAAAGTTGGTAGAGTTAAAATTACAGTTGAAGTAAATTTTTGACAAAGGGTACATTAGGCTAAGTGTATCGCCATGGGGTGAACAGGTGTTGTTCGTGAAGAAGAAATATGGCACTCTCAAATTGTGCATTGACTACAGGCAGCTGAACAAAGTGACCATTAAGAACAGGTACCCACTACTAAGGACTGATGATTTGTTCAATCAGTTGATGGGAGTTGTGGTGTTCTCTAAAATTGACTTGATATCGAGCTATCATCAGGTATGTATCAAAGAGAAATACATCTACAAGACAGCATTCAGGACCACGTATTGCCATTATGAGTTTGTTTTAGTTCCACTTGGTTGGACTAATGCTTTCTATAACATCATTTATCACCTTTGTATACTTTATGACCTATGTATTGTCCTTGGGTAGCCCTTTCGATTCATAGTTGGTCATTTTCTTCAAAAACAATATTTTGAATTCCATATGTGACTTTGCCCTGTCAAAACGCATGTAGTCGTAGGTCCACTCATATCTTACCCGTGTATATAATTTAAAATATTAAAAAAATATGAAACTCTCTATTATTTGGGTAGGGTTTACGAGTTACACCAGAAGCCCACCTATAAGAGCCCGTGGCCAAACTATTTCCCAACTGAAAAAAATTGTTTTGAGGAAGTATAAATACACCTCATGGGGACAGCCTAAGGGGGGAGAGAAATAGGTATTGATATTGTTAGCACGGTTCTTTGCTAAGTCATGATTCCATTCCATAGTTTTTCTTTTAGGATTAAAGTTCAAAATTTTCAAAAAAAAAAAAAAAAAAAGGCGCTACCGGAATTTCCAGAAGCACCAGTTTCTTAAGCCTTTTGGACAGTATGTTATTTCCTATTTTTGTATTTTTATTTTTATTTTCCAATGTTTCTGGAATTTCCAAAAGCATACTTTTTTTTAAAAATAAAGCGAAAAAGTGCATCCGCTTTAGTTATACCACGTTTCATAGGGTTAATATGCATCAAATCTTTTTTAAATATTTCAGGATCTAATGATAGGTGTTGTATTACAGTCAGTTAGCTAAGGTAAATTCATTGTATACGTTGAGTCACATGTGTCATCCTTAGTTAATGACCGAACCATTGCATGTCATGCCTATCTATGCCAAGTCAGTCATCCATACATTCAGGTATGTTTTGTTTCTGAGTTCAAGGGATAGTGGTGATTACACCACACACCATAACCATTCAGCTGATTGCACAGCACTGCTACCAGAAATTTTGGCCAATCAACAACACAGTTTGTAGAGGTGAATGTATGTCAGCAAAGGCACTTGTCATAAGCTATCTGGATATCCCATACAGAAAATGCAACCAACTAAAGGTGTTGGTGGTGTTTCACATGGTGCACATCATGATCATGAATATTTGTAATGATGGAGGGTGATTTGCATGGGGTGGTGAATCAAGATTTAGTTTTAAAACCACCTAAAAAAAATGAATTTTATCATTTGAAGTCCGATATGTTGGATTTGAATTTGCTGAGAGTTATAGTTGGAGAAGAATTATGGATTTCATACAAGATTCCAGAGAAGAATACATGCCACACCTATAAGGAAAACTCTTCCTATTCTACCACCTATCATTTACAGAAGACATAGTCATTTATTTTTCTAAAGATGACTAAAACATGTGGTAAGATAAATCGAATAGAGCCAAAGGGTGAATATTTGGTTGATGCTAATCCAAGGGTAAGAGCTATGTTTATGCAGTCAGGATGGTATCCTCTTTTCACCACGTTGGGGAGCTCACATTCAGGAGTTTCTCTAGAGTTTTATAATTATTTTAATGGACAGGAGGCTACAGTTTATGGCCTCACTTTGCAGGTTTCTGAAGAGTCCATTTTTTAAGCCTTTAACATTCCCCAAGAAGGAGAAAGGTGGTTCAAGGGACAATTTATCACAGGAGATGATCTCAAATTATTCCTTAAGGATTGTCACGGAGATCCAAACTAGGAAAAAGGCATCCCAAGAAACTACCTTAAGAATGAATGGGCAGAATAAGTCAAGCTTATCAAGATATACCTCACATGTGAAAGGAGGTATACAGTGGTATTCCTCTATCACATGAGGTTTAATTTTCATATTGTATGGATGAATACATTTAATATGTCATTTTTCTTGTTGAAAAGCCTGACCAAGATGTCAGCAAGGGTTCAGACCCATAATGATTTTTTTGAGTACAACTTTTATCATCAAGATTTGATAAAATTTCTGGTTGAAGAAGAGTTGAGGGAGAGAAACCAGACTTGGGATCATTTTCTATTCTATAGGACAGGACAACCTGCACCTACACCTCCATTTCAACAACCTAATCCTCAACCTGGAAAGAGAAGAACAAAAATAAAGGCCCAGAAAGAAAACATTCATAAAAATGCCAAAGGTAAGAAAGAGAAAATTTCTGTAGGAAAAATTGAAAGAAAGGTGGAAAAAGGAGAGAGCTCCTCAGCAAGCAAGCCCAAGTCCATGAATATAATACCCCGTTTTCCTCCATTTCCAAATGTATACACTAGAGCCAAAAGAGGGAGGTCTGCAACAGACAATAATTCAAAAGCGTAGGTGCTACTGGAAATTCTAGAAGCACATATTCAAAAAAAAATTCAGAAAGAGTCGGTCCTTCTGTCGCAGCGGTGACTCTGATTTAGTCGCTTAATAGCAACATCAACATCTTGTGAGAGCTAGAGAGATGAGGCAGCCCAAGGATTCAAGCGTTCTCTGATGACGTGCTTCTTATGCTAGAGATCCTCAATCTCATCTTGGAGGGTGTTGCTGGTCCTCAATCATGCCAAACACTGTGCAGGAACCAAGGTGGGTAATGTAGTCGTGATCTGCTTGAAATCTTCCTCCTTCTGCCGCAAGTCCTGATTTATTTTCCAGAGCATCGGATCGCGCTGGACCTTGGTCCATAACTGCATGGTTGTCTCTAGTAACTAGTTTCCCTGAGAAATCTGCCCTGTAATGGTGTTTGTAGCCACGGTCACCAGCGTAGCGTGCTGGGCTCGTACCTCTGGAGGTGTTTTGGGCTGCAATTTGGCCTGTAAGTCAATTATTTGCTGCTCCAGATGCGTCTTACTGACCTACATTTCTGTCCTGGAAGCCTTCAACGCTGCGACCAATCCTTCAACTTTAGCCCGAGGGGTGGCTGTGACTGGGATCTCTTCTGTAACCTCCATGCAGGGCTGGTGGATCAAGGTTTTGAGCTCTGCTTGTTGCGCGACAACAAGGAGCACTTTTGTGTTCTGATGTGCGATGATATGCTCAGCCACACAGAGTTGTTGGTGTACTTGCTAGTCCCGATGGTGAATCTCCTGAAACACAGCGGTGTGGAGACCCTATAATTATTCATGGGGTAGCTTGGCTAGATTCAACTGCACCCATGCACCTACTTGGAGTTGTATTCTCTGGTCAGGCAGACTGATCAAAAGGGCAGCGCTAGGTAAGGAACAAAGACAACTTTCCTCTGTAACTAGCGCTGTACTACTAGATGTCAAGAGAGTCTGTCCCTGAACCACGCTGGTTTGTAGCATGTCTATCTCTAACTGCAGAGTGTGAATCCTGGCCTGGATGGTGTTGATCACAACCTTTTGTTGTTCCTCTAAAGCTACCCATTTGCCTTTTGTGGCCAATGTGACTGCATCTGCAATTTGTTCGAGATCTCCCTTAGTCAACATAATCATCTCATCTCATCTCTTCCGCTGGGTGCACTGCTTCTTTCAGAGCCCCTTGACAGGCTCACCTATTCACTTTGTACCCTGTGGGGAGGTGGTACCTCTGATGTTTACTTCCTCTGTGCCTAGATCTGGCTGCGAATCAACCTGGGTTTCGGCCTCGATGTCCTTCTTGGTGGTCTGCTTTGGCTGCGTGCCCTTTTTCATGACTGCGCCTGAGTCCTTCCCTGTACTCTTGCTGAGGCCTCCAGTATCCTTGATGATAACAGGTGGGAGCACCTGCGTCGTGCTAGTACCTGCGGTGCCCCTTTCGCTAGTTTTGAAGCTTATCTTCCAGGCAGGAGGCCATAGCGCAATCACACTGTAAATTTCCTCGTCTTCTACCATAAAAGGAAGTGACGTCCATGTTTTATCCTCGTGGTCGTGGATCTGAATGTTGTGCATGGTAACCTGGAATGCTGTAATACTTTTGTATCTGTCATATACTGTTGGGGATAGCCGAGGTCGAGAATTGAAGGCTGCTGCCACGCTACTTTGGAAGAGGACCTAAAAACTTGGTTATCCTCTATGTGTTGCGCATCCTTGGAATCCCACAAATGGGCATACCAAGCTCCTTCGCACATATCTGGGGTGAGATCAGGGATGACCAACTCCGCAGGGGCCTCCAAGGTGACTAGGGCTATAAGGAACAGTAGCCAGGAATAGCAAAGGGCTTTTGCCTGTTCCTGAGATTCGCGGACGTTGGTCAAGAACTCATCGCATAAGTATTGGGCCCAATTGAGGCAAACCCCCTTCGCACACTGACCTTCTAACCGAATGACATAAGTATGGATGGTTGTGACCTGGCACTTTCACATTAGCTTGCATGCTAATAAAATGGTACCCATCTTCGTAGCAAGGTCACTGATAGATTTTATGATGAAGCCCTGCGTATTCCTTTCCACATGGTGGGTCTGACGCAAATATTCAATGGTTCCCCCCTCATATTTCTTGCCCACATGCTCCAGAGGGTGCGACCCATTCATGGGAAGGCCCGTAATTCTGTGAAACAATGAAGCGTCAATGGGGACTCTGTCCCGAATCCATAGGCATCCATCTTGAATTAAGGCGAGAAACTGTCGAGCTAGCCAATCTGTGACGTTGTAGTGGCCAAAATGGGGCATCCGCAGCAGGTTCAAGAGCCCCGGATCTGGCCAATCCACATACCCAGCACTAAGGAATGACTGTTACCCCATCATTCACATAAATCGTGTCGCAGTACAACGCAGGGGCCATCTCAGGGAAGGCTTCATAATTTTCCAAGTTGTTATCGTCAAATTTGACCTCATGGAGCCTTCTGCAAGGGTCGCTAAGGACAGGGACCTCTCCCGGGGATAGTGGTGTCTGTAGATAGGTAATCAAGCCATCGAGGTTCTTTTATGTGCGCATCGAGGGCCTGCGTGGTTGGATGAAGGGAGGTAACGAGTCGATCGGATTGGCAGGTTGGGCTTCTTCTTGCGCAGCCTGAGTCTGATGTGTTGCTCGTGGGGACTTGGCATGCCTTGGGGAAGTCCTAGGCTTCCCCACAGCCCATTTCGCAGCTTTCAAGGGCTTCCCTGAGCTCTATGCTTTCTCTTTTTCCTTGCTTGTGACCAAAGTCGAGAGCACTTCTTCATCCTCAAACCCAATCTCCATTACTTCCTCAATTTCTGGGTCTGTAGGTGCCGAGGGTTCAGCAGGGTTAGTGATCGTCATCCTAGCATGGAAAATTAATCCCAACTCTAGGTGGCTACTGTTAGAAGGACGAGGTTGATCAGACATGGAAGGGATAGTTCAGACCCAAAAAATCTTACAGCTCAAGTTTTTTCAAGACAAATATGATAAGTACAAGCTATGTAAGTGAGACGAAACCCTTGTCTAAGCTATCCTACCCTTTTTATATTGCATGCGATCGTCCAATGGTAGGGTAAACCTCACCTAGAACTTACCATCAGGTAAACGGTAAAAAATCCCCAAAATTCGCCCCATTAAATGCCATCAAGCTGCTCCTTTCAATGGTAACTTTTTCTTTTTACCAGACATTATTGTGCCAATGGCTAGTTGTCACACCTCCTGTGTGCTCAGCATACCTGCTACATTTGGATTAAACACCTGTGCCTCCTACGCATCCTCCCCCAACATAGGCTTGAGCCCTAGGTACTTCAAAACCAAATACATTTTTTCCTAACATGTGTCATCCCAACAGAACCTGACCTTCGTCATAAGAAAGTCTTTCAAAGGTGTTGTGATCAGTGCATACCCCCGAACAAACTTTCTGTAATAACCTGCGTGGTCAAGAATTGAACACAACTATTCCCTTGTTGTAGGAGTTGTCGGATATATGATAACTCTACCTCCTACATCCCCCATTTTAGCCAACATAGGGTGCGTCTCACTGCTACTCGTTCACAGCCTGAGTAGTCTAGTAATGGTGCGCATCCCTTCCAATTCTAAGTTAGAAACAACTTGTGGATCATTCTTACATTCTTTCGAGGCTAGGCTATGTTAATTGACCATAATTGGTAGTTGTGTTTCCCATATGGGTAATTCAGGTGCGACGTACATGTGTAATTCACCCCATACTACATTGTCAATGTATTGCAGAGCTGCGTCAGGCGGCTTCCTTCCACCTACTAACCCAAATGTCCTTGGAAATTCATCCTTCAATGTTTCCCAATGGTAGGTGTGTTGATGGAGCTCCACATATAAATAACATGCAGTGGGAAGTGGTCCCAGGGCATGAATAAACAAATGGACCCACTCTTTGGTAGTCGTGTTGCACCACTGTTCCACCCATGCAACCACGTGTTCACGCGGATCCCATGGGCCAAGGAACATCTTGACCTGCACCTCCTCTGGAGTCTCAAATCACAGGAGCATCATGTCTCGACAATCCTCCTACTCCTGGAACTCTCCCTTATGTGTATCCCACCATCATGCAGGGGTTGCACGCATAGCTTGGTTAAGGGCCCATAACCTTCGTTCTCTGAGAACCTTGGCTTCAAATTCCTGCAAAAATTCCCTAACGTAACCAGAATCATCAAAATAGGATAGATCTCTTACCTCTGAAGAAATGCAGCGGAATTTCTTTGTCACCTGAAGACATCGCAGCGCAGAGACATCATGTAACCGGTTCTACCAGTTCTCTATCTCCCCATCGGAGTCAGAGAAGCATTCACTATCCTTTTCCTAGCAGAGTAATCCATCTGCTGTGGGGTTGATCCAGTCTTCATCCCACGCAGTCAACTTATAGATGTGATCCACATCCTCTTCGTCATGCACCGACTCTGTATATCATTTGCCTTCCGTAGGATCTAATGGTACTATCACCCTTGTACCGTTATTTTCAAATAACATGCTTCTCTTCTTCAGGTTAATGATTCCTCCTATATCGATGGCCCAATCCAAGCCTAGGAGTGCAGGGTAGGGGTCTGCATCTTCTACAATCTTAATTACTTCAAAATCATCATGGACCTTGACCCCTACGATATCTACCACGATCTTCGACAGTCTCCCCAAGGGTATGATCTTCTGCTAATTGGCCATATGTAGATGGATAATGGGCCATTCCAGCCTAGGTTCCCCCATTTGTTGCCAATTCTGTTTAAGTAATACATTCGCATATGACCCTAGGTCCAAAATAACCTGATCCATCTTGTAATCACAGATCTGTGCAGTCAACTGCATCTCCCTACCAGTGTGTTTCTTATATCTATATATTTTGTGTACATCCTTGATTTTCAGAGGGAGGCTAGGTCATGCTGCGCAGCTATCTATTAATTCCTGAAGATTTTCCGCAACCTTTGGGTTATGCAAAAACTTTATACATTCTTGTAAAAAGGGTTTGACCTCCTAATCTTCCTTGAGGTCTCTCGGCAGCTGCGAAGTAGATGCCTCTACCTCAGCAAAGTCTTTGTGAGCTGCGACAAATGTTTATTTTTCCTTTTTTAGATCCAAACCTTCCTACTTGATAACTACTTATGGGATCAGAGGTTCAGTAACAGTCTTCTCCCTAGGCCCCCCGGTGGCCATCCCATTGTGTGTTACGACATTCATGCTTGGATATTTGTCTCACACTTCAGCCTTAACCCTATGCACATTCTATGTAGGTGTTGGCTGCTTCTCTTGCATCTTTGCTATCAATATTGGACAGTCTTCAATTGCATGGTCCAGCTATTTATAATACCGGTAGGACTACCCTGTAGGGTTTGGAAAATCCCTAGAAAAGTGTCTTACTTCTCCACAATTATAACATATTATTTGCTCTCACCCCCGACCTATGCTTCCACCTCTTCCGCCTCCCCTACTCCTGGCTGGGGAGCCACCTGTGCTCGAGAGGGATCTTGGTGAGGATGGATCTGACTATACCCTATAGAGGTTCCCTCGATCTATCATCAAATCATACGTCCAGCAATTCTATTCATCGTGTCCTACCAACCTGCAGAACCTACACCATTGCTACTTTACTTCTAGGACATACGCAGCAAGGTGGGGATAGTGGTTTGTGTCGTACAGCCCCGCAACATGACAATCATTGCACCATAGTGCTGGCCCACTTGATCCTGCAACTACCCTTGGGCAGAACGGACTAGGTCCCCCGACCTACATATAGTCTGCTAACAGATGGCAGTTATCCTTGGTGTGACCATTCGTCCTACATCATATGCACCATCTTTCAGGGCTAGCATCTGCTCCTTGCTCCTTTCACAGATTCTGGTTTTCCATGTGCATTACCTCCAGTTGTGCTTGGATCTGTTGGATGCCCAGCTGGGTATCATCTATGGGCATAACTTCTAACTTCATAGTGACCTCCAAAGCTCTTTCCTGCAATTTGAAAGCTTGGTGACCCATAGGTATGCGCAGGTGAGGCAGAAACATAGCAATGAATCATTCTGTGTGCTATCTGTCATCATACTAATATCCTCCTTCTCTAATCACCTTTTTCAGTCGCTGATCGGCCTCCCACATAGACTCAGAAGGCCCTTGCTTGAAATCCTTTAGATCAACCACTATTTGAGACTAGGACTTAGGCTTCTTGAACTGTTGTTTCAAGGCATTCTTAATCTCTTCAATGGTTGCATTCGCATGTTGGCTGATGTATCCCATGTACCAATCCAAATCTCTTCTTTCAAAGGCAAGGGATAGTTGTGCCCTCTTCACCGTATCACTAGCTATGTTCTGTGTAGTCCATACCGATCCTGCAACAAACCAGAACTGATCCATGTCTTCATCTCCCACACCCTTAAAGGTGGGAAACTTCATGTGCGCAGCCATGTCGTCTTCTGGTGGTGGCAGAGGTGTAGGTGAATTCTTACCCCTATGCTGGTTTGAAAGTGGTGTGGTTGGAGGACTCTGTGCAACTGCTTCTCTTACTGGAATGTACACAGATCTATCTCCTTCTTGGTTGGTCTGATAGTATTTGCCACTTTGTGTTATACTCCCATCCAAATCATAGGTCATTCATTCAGTGTGGCTACACAGAATACTCTTTTCGCATAGTAATATCATAACCAGCAATGGTAAGGTCTTCAGAAACTTACCCCGGAAACCCTTGAAGAATCTTCGCTCTGCTTCAGAGTAGGAGATGAACTGATCGATGGAAAATTCTGTCACGAACCCTCCTAGCACACTGTCCACCTAGTGTTCCACCATGCGAGTGATGGTGTTTTCAGTCTTCTCTAACTACTGGATCAATTCTGGGGTCCATTGTGTGACGCGATCATCCTTCGAACACTTCTGAAATTCGACCAACCTTACAAGCCACTCCTGGAGCTAGATCACAATTGTTACAAAGAATATCTCTTAGATCTTTGTGAAAATATACTTATTCTTCCACTCTTCGGTGGTCAACCTCTTACTGCGGTTTTATTTTACCGCAAATTCCTAAACTTGTTGTTCAAACCATTCATCAATTTCTTTTCTTTCAGGTTTCCAATATGGCCTTGGCATTACCCGATCCCTCTCTCAAAATGCTCCTAGTCCCGGAAATGGAACCATTTGTTGGCTCGAGGGGTCCTAACCCAGGTTCAGAGGTTAAGGTTTTCCAAAATACCCCTATACTACTGGCCCTTTTGACAGTGACCTGCTTGCGCAAGCCAAAGTTTCACCCGAAGTAGTATGGGAGGGTGCTAGAACCAGGTTTCCGCACCTTGGGAAAGGGTAGGTAAATCAAGAAGAGCTGTGTTCGACTTCATAATTACCAGATCGTATATCACAGAACCTAGATATATATATCCCTTTGCATCCATATGTGCAATACCAATTATAATAACATTAATCAACATACAATAAATTCACAGAAAAATAAGGCAACTATCACATATATTCTTGCATAAAGTATAACAGACAGATCTAGATCATATGTCAACGCAGCATAAGAAAATAACATAGTTACTTTCGTAGTTTAACACAGAACCATGCATAACATAGAAAATATCTTAGATTCACATTAACAGATTCAAATATTCCAACAACCTTCCGCTTTCATTAATCCTTCAGATCCTTTTACAATACCCAAAACCCAACCTACACACATAGTAGCCGGGTCCGCACACAGCAGGACTGAGGATCTCCGCGCACACAGCCAGCAGGATTCCTTTCCCCCAATAACCCAAACAGATCTACTAATTCATAATTCACACCAATCTTGATTCATCCCTCCCTATTGACTCTAAATGTCCTTCTATTTATAACCATCTAGCCTAATCTTTCCTGTGGTCCGCAAAATGTGGTTTTCAGACTCTAGGTCTACCCTTTAACCCATTACAATGTTTTCGAGGCTTTGACCCACCCCAAAACCCCTGCACTAGACTAAAATATGCCAAAAATATACAAAAGTACTCAAAACTATCCCAATTCACAGCCTTTGGAGGACCCTGTTCCAATAGAGACATATAAGAGAGAGCAATAATTTTACACTTAAATCCAAGGCTCTTCTCAAGCCAAACCTATTGACAAAAGTAATTTATGTTGAAGGGAAACCTAAAGGTTCAAAGACAAAGAAGTTAGAGAAATCCATGAAGAAAATCAAGAACCCAACCCCTTCAGAACAATACTCAGATCCCTCAAAAATAAGAAAAATACAAAATGGTTCTAAGGAGGACAAAGAGCTTGTCAAGGAGGAAAATACAAGAGCAACTAGATCTAGAACATCAGCTGCTGAGAGAAAAACTGATTTAGCTAAAATGGTTGAAGCTGCAACATAGTTAGAGGAAAGGTAAAAAGGTTTTTGGTACTAATCCCTTTTTTATAATCAGTTATAAATTTTGAACAACAGCCTAGGTGTTATGGAATATAGGTGAGCACAAAATTTTCAGCATTTTTCTATTTATTTTGAAAAAGAAACATGGTGCTACCAGAATTTCTGGTAGGATTCCATATTTTGTGCAGTTAAAGGTTTTTACTGGAATTTCTGACAACACCTATTTTAACTGAATTTTGACACCTGTCAACAAGTTTCTCCGAGCCAGATAAAGATGGATAAGAACCCATAAATAAATGGATAATACAAGTGATGGTGAGAGGTAGTTATGAGGTTGTTGGAGCTCTTATTAAATGAGGCTACATGGTTATCAAAGACCCAGGATGCAAGGAGAAAATTCTGTAGAAAAAAGGGGCAGCATGATAGTACAATCAACATTCCATCCCATGATTCTTCTCTTCTTCTTTCTCCATCTGTCCTTCCTGTTAGATTTCGAGGGGATAAGGATGTAATGTATTTTGACACATATGTTATGTTAAAATTAATGTTTCATTATTTTTATAAGAGATGGAGTTGGTTCCTCTCTTTCTATATATAGCACTTGTAAATACTATTTCCAGGTTGGATGTTTGTCTACCTAAAGACTGAAAATAATAGAAAAAAACCTCTTTGCTTCACGATGGAGGATTTTCTAACTCAAGGAATATCTAATGTGTAGTGTGTGTCTTTTCTTTTTTAATTTCTTCTAAAATATAAATTACAACAACTAGTGAAGTGTGATTGAGAAGTTGTTGAAGGATTTACCAGTAAATTATCTACTTTCAGTTTTCTGCAACTTATATGTGTGTAATAGAACATTTCAGTGAATATTTCATAAAGGATTTGTGGAATAATTTATACATGCAATCTATTTTCTAAGTGTTGTTTTCTTAACATAAACAGATATTGTTTTAAAGGTCATCAACATAGTTGTGTGACTGATTTAGGATAGGAATATTTCCTGAAATAGGTACCAACTATTCATTTTCTTCCACTTGCGTAATTAGCTCCCTATACTACCTTTTATCCACACAATTTATACTTTCCACGGCTTGCCAAATGTATGAATGTCTTAAATAAAATAAAATCATTTCAAAATCTTTGAGAAATCCATCCTACCACTCAAACAACCCCTTTAAAATTTGAAATTAACTATGATGTGTAAGGCTTACTCCTTAAACATTCAAGGAGTGACTTCCTACGCTAAATTTTTTTTCACAATTTCTGGGGAGGTGAATTCAAGCTTATCCCTGGGTGAATAACAAATTTATAAGTCTAGTTCTGAGGTGTACATTTCCAACTGTCTTTTTAAACTGCTTTACACCTGGTGACTCCATTGTGAAGTTATGGCCGCTAGAAGGACTAGAACCTGGGCTAACCCATATTCCCCTTTGAGAATAATAGTTTTTGACTCTGAAAATCTAATCAAGAAAAATATTAAACGAAATTTTGCTGCCTCTACTATTGTTTTCTTAAGGGTTGTCCCTAAAGAAGTCCTACAAAATTTATCCCCTGATTTTGCAGAAAATCATGTAGCTCCCTTGTTTTCCAACCAAAAATTAGTACCTGCATCACAATTTGGTGCTTCCACATCTTCTGTTCACAATCTATCTATTGTTATTCCACAAATCCCAACAACTCACACCATGGCAGGTCCAAAGACACCCCCTAACCGAATGGATGCATTTTCTACTGCAAGGTATGCCCCTTGGTTTTACCTCAACCTATGAATGCATTACCTACAGGATATTATCTCAAATACATGCCTAATTTTAGTGGTGAGGGAGAGGTAACAGCTGAAGAACACCTTGTTGATATTTATGCCTATGCTGACAATCTGAATATTGAGCATGAAGATGTATGGATGAGAGTTTTTGTTCAGAGTCTTGAGGGTGATGTAAGAAAATGGTTCAGGTCTTTAACAACATGTATCATGGCTAGAATTGAAACCATAGATGATAAATTTTTTAAGGAAATGGGGTGATAAGAAAAATTTTCTGTATTATATCACTGAATTTGGTGCAATAAAAAGAAAAGAAGGAGAATCAGTTTCTTACTTTTCTAAAATATTCAATAATATGTATAGTAAAATACCTACTAAGATCAAGCCTATTGAAGCTTCAGCCAAAATCACTTATGTTGGTGCCTTTGATCCTAATTTTTGTTTATTATTGAGAGAAATAATATCTGCAACACCGATCACGAGTTCATAAATTTTGCTCAAAATTTGAAGTTAAAATATTGGGTTGAAACTAGGATGGTTGCGTAGATATTGTCTTCCTGATTCTAACATCTTGAACGGTTCGAAAAACTAATTTCATATGAGGGGGATATCATGTTCTGATCGAAATGAAAAACAAGTAAATTTTCTACAATTTGACCAATTTTGACTAGGATGCAGAGTCAGAAAATGGGTGGATGTACAGTCAGCGAAAGGGAAAATTCTAAGGAATATTCCTTTGCTCAAAACCAATCAGGGTGTGACAAGGGTCGATTCAATATTGGTTGAATGAGTTTGGTACGTTTTCGTAGGGCCAATCACAAGGTGCCACGTGAACAGCCCTGAGGCTACCACGTGTCCCTATAATGACAGTGTAAAATTTTGGTGAGGTCTGCAAGGCTCAACCCACGACCTCCCTCCAAGCACGCGGACAAGTTTCCAACTGCTCTACATGTTGTGACTTAACATTCAATGGTTGTAAGTTTATGTTATGTTTTAATGAAAATGATTTTGGTGGTTGGGAACCACCACCGGGCCAAACCCACTAGCGGTCCCCGCAACAGATGTCACATGGCACATGTTTAAAATGATAACTGCCTAACCACCATCGCAATTAATGTCACCTGCAACTATTCTAACCCTTGTCACATTGCAACGATTATTCAACTCTCCGTGCAGTCTACAGCAAACCCACCATCAAACCTGGAGTTCAAACATCCAACCGGAGTTTAATGCGACTATTCTGCTAACCTCCACCATGACCACGGATTTTTGGGTTGGCATATGGCCACCATAACCGCTAAGATTAAATGCGGCAGTTATTTTGGTGGGATATTTGGAGCGCGCCTGTAAATTGGCAGAATCTATTATTTTAACTCAAGTTAAGTGTAGTTCTCCACTTTTAGTGGAGCTTTTCTAGGTGTAACTAGGAAAAAGAGTAGGAGACTCAATTTTCACCCATTCTGAGTGAATGAAGAGTCATTTTTGACTAATTGGAGCATTATGGAGCCATTAGTGCAGAGAAAACATCCATTAGAGCACTGTAACTACATGTATTTTCAAAATTTTGAGCATAATGAAATATGGACATGCCATTGGGAGTTGGACCAGCAGATGTAGCCCAGGATGGGCGAACTACTTCATCATGCCTGCTGTGTAAATTTCATGTGGTCAATTATTTCTCTATTTTACACTGTTTTTCAATGTTATTTAATCTTGTTTTATGCTTCTAATTCACCTTAAATCATCTAAAATTTATGGAAAAACACCTCAATCCTTAAGCAAACTAATGAATTGATTATGCACATGTTTATAAATTGAAAAGAAACTTAACACATCAAAACCAATATAGTAATTTCAGATCAGATTGGTATCAGAGCTAGATTTTATTCTCTAGTGATTTTTTAGTGCAAAGAATTGTTTAACTATTTGCAAGTTTTTAGATGCTTACAAGACTCAAGCTCAAAAGAGGAGAAGACAAATTGGTGGAAGTATAAGGGTCTCAAAAGGAGCCAAAGAAAAAGAGAGAAATATTGCCACAATATCGACCACCTAGTCCACCTCCTAAAGAAGCAGAAGCTCCATTAAGAATGCCTCAAGAGGAAGGAGAAATCCATGAAGAAGTTAACCCTAAAGAGGAAGAAATATTGTTCATGAAATCATTCCTTGACATGACTGAGATGGTTAGAATCCTTTATCAAAAAATGAATGAGAGACAGGAAGGAGAAGGATATAAGCTTCACAAGGAAGGACAAGGATCTTCAGGAGGTTACAATGATGAAGATCATTCAAAGAAGGGAAATGGAGGAAATGGAGGTAATGAAGAGCCATCATCCTCTAATTCTTCTTCAGTACATCAGCCACACCAGTCAAAGAAAACTGGTAAAAGTCCTTTTTTAAAACTTCATGTTAAGTTTGAATTGTCAATGTTTAATGTTGAAGTCAATTCAGAAAAGCTTGATAATTGGATTAGGAAATTGGAGGTCTATTTGAGAATCCAAAACCTTCCATATGATGATACCAAAATCCAATTAGCTTCATTGAGAATGGAAGGTACAACACATGTTTGGTGGGAAGCCAAGATAAAGGAGGAAATCAAGAAACATGGTAATATTATCCTTTCATGGTCAGATTTCATTACTGCTATAAAAAAAATAGTTTTATCCATTATCTCATATGCAGAAATCCATAATGAATTGGCAGAACTTTAGGCAATTAAAGGGAAAAAATGTGCAAGAATACACCCAAGAATTTAGGAGAAGAGCTCTCTTATTAGGGGTAGATTTGCAGAGCCAAGATACTTTTCTCAAGTACATAGGAGGCTTACATAGCTACCTAAAACATACTATTCGCATGTTTAACCCCACAAATCTAGATGAAGTATGTGTTCAATCCACACATCTAGAAGCTAGAGGGAAGAACATTTCTGAAGAGGGTAGAAAGAAACCATTTAAGCATAAATCTAAGGAAAATACCTCAAAAGGTTAAAAAAAAATAAAAAAATGCATATGTTAAGGAAGAGGAAGAAAAAGTGGTTTGTAAAAATTGTTCAAAATAAGGCCATGATTAAATTCATTGTTGGAAATTACATCCTAAAATGAGGCCAAAGAAACCCAATAACAAAGGGAAACAGAAAACTGCAGCTACAACTCAACATGATTTAGGGTCTAATTCAGGTAATGAATATAAGATTACAACCATGGGATTTAAGAGCATGAAGAGAAAATAAATTGAAACTAAACCCAATACTAGTACATCAAACTATCAAATACATACTCCAAATGAAGAAGAAAGAATATAATTGTTTCATGTGAGGGTCATATCCAAACATACCAAGATTGACACATTGTTTAACAGTGGGTCACACACAAACTTAATCCCTGAAATTTGGTCATGAAAATTAACCTTGAGACCATACCACATCCGAAAACATATCCATTGGGTTGGATTTTTAAGGATGCAAATCTATAGGTTTCAAAGAAATGCATATTGCAGTTTGCAATCACTGCAAATTTTATTGACACGGTTGAATTAGATGTGGTTTCGCTTGACATAAAAGGTATTTTATTAGGGAGTATTTACTTATATGACAGGAAAGTGATCTTTTATTTCCATGAGAACAAGTATCATTTATTCAAATATGGCAAGGAGTTCATTGTTAGAGCACATCGCAAGAAGACAAACATTGCTATGGTAAATGCTAGATAGGTAAAGAGGCTGGTAAATTCAAGTAAGAATTTTGTTCTTCTTATGATTAGCCTAAAGATGATGTTTATCATGAATCATTTGAGGGATGTGATCCTAACGCTAAATCATATTTATATGATGTATTTAATGCGCATCATGAGATGTATCAGGAGCCAACATGATTGCCTCCAAAAAGAGAGATTCAACATGAGATTCAGTTGCAGCAAGATTGTCCTCTTCCAAGGATTGGTATGTATCGCATGTTGATAATGGAGAATGATGAAATAAAGAGGCAAATAAAAGAGATGTTGGATAAAGGATTCATAAGGCCAAGCACCTTGCCATGCGGTTCACCCATAGTCTCGATACCAAAGAAAGATGGGACTTGGCACATGTGTGTATATTTTTGAGCTTTGAATAATATTACGGTAAAGAATCGTTACCTAATCCCAAGAATAGATGATTTGCTTGATCAGCTGAAAGAAGAAATTTTTTTCACTAAGTTAGATTTACGAAGTGGATATCATAAATTAAGAATTGCAGAAAGTCATATATGGAAAACTGCATTCAAAAGAAAACAAGGACTCTTTGAGTGGCTAGTTATGTCATTTGGTTTTTGTAATGCACTGACAACTTTCATGTGTGTTATGGATAGTGTTTTGCATCCATTCCTTGATGAATTTGTTATTTTATACTTAGATGACATATTGATTTTCATCAAAGCAAGAGAAGATCATGTCTTGCATGTGAATAGAGTGCTTGATATTTTGAAGAAAGAGAAATTTTTTCTTAAGATATCAAAGTGTGAGTTTGGAAATACTTCTTTGGTCTATTTGGGACATATTGTAGGAGGAAGAGAATAGAGAATTGATCCTTCTAAAGTGGAAGCCATTGTGAATTGGCCCACACCCAAAACAGTAACTGAGGTAATAAGTTTCTTAGGTACAGCTCAATTTTGGAGAAAGTTTATTGCTAACTTTTCTTCCATCGCAACTCCTATGCATGCAGTGACAAGTGTGAAGAAAGGCTTCCAATAGAGATGAAAACAACAACAAGCTTTCGAATCTTTAAAATACAACATCAGTTTAGCTCTAGTCCTTGCATTACCAAATTTTATACAACCATTCGAGGTACAAACTGATGCTAGTGATTATGCCATGGGCACAGTACTCTTGCAGCATGGTAAGCCTATCGCATTTCATTCTAAAAATTTTAATGGTACTGTGACAAATTATCCTACATATGAAAAAGAACTATATGCATTGGTACAAAGTGTCAAGAAGTGGGAACACTACTTGATGGGTAAAGAGATTATTGTGCATACCGATCACCAACCATTAGAGTACTTGCAGTCGCAAACAAACTTGCAGCAATCAAGATATTTTAGGTGGATGGGATTTCTTCAACAATTTCACTTGGTTATAAGGTACAAGAAAGGTATTTTCAATAAATTTGTTGATTTTCTTTCAAGAAAAATCATTAGTGCATCTACTTTACTCAAAAATGATTCTTTTGTACATGAGAGTTACATAGAACAATATGCACATGACATTGATTTTCAAGATGTGTATGCTAGTTTGAGTGAAGGGAATCAAGTTGAAGAAAAATATTATCACATGCATAGCAATTTGTTGTTTCATTTGGGAAAGTTTTGTATTCCATAAGGAGAGAGGCTAAGTGTCATTAGAGAAGCTCATTCATCTCTTATTGCTGGAAACTTTGGGGTAAGAAAAATAGTGGCACCTCTACAGAGGTATTGCTATTGGCCTCACATGATAGATAGTGTGTCACGTTTTATAAGAAATTGTTCTATGTGTGCAACGAGTAAGCCTAGTAATAGGAAGCTTGGGTTGTACACACCACTACCGGTACCATCAAGGCCATGGGAGAGTTTCTCCATGGACTTTGTTGGAGGTCTACCTATGTCAAGAAAACAACATGATTATCTTTATGTAGTTGTGGGTAGATTCAGTAAAATGTGTATAATTATGCCATGTAAGAAAACCATTATTGTTGAACAAACTATTGAACTTTATTTTCAACATGTTTGGGCTCATTTTGGATTGCCAACTTCTATTGTTAGTGACAGGGATTTCAGGTTGATTGGGAGTTTTTGGTCAAATCTATGGAAGATGATGGACACAAAGTTGAAAAATAGTACCGCTTTTCATCCACAAACAGATGGACAAAATGAGGTGGTGAACAGAACCATTGTGCATCTATTGAGAAGATATTGCAGCAAACATCCTAAGTTGTGGGATGAACAACTGCATTACATTCAACACACTTACAACCGGGCAAAGTACTCTTCAACACAAACATCACCTTTTGAAGTATGCTTTGGGAATTTTCCAAAATCGCCATTAGACTTCATCTTTGGGAAGGATTTTGCAATTGATGGCCATAGTGACATTGATAAGGCTCTAAAGTTCAACGAGAAAATTTAGATTATACATCAAAAATTTGAAGAACAGCCTGAGAAATTTCAAAGCAAATAAAAAGAGAGGCATGACAAACATCGAGTTGATCCAAAGTTTCAAGAGGGAGATGAGGTATGGTTTCACATTATAAAATAAAGGATGCAAGGGGAAGGTAAAAATCTTAAACCCATTCGTGATGGTCCATTAAAGATCATAAAGCAAGTTGGTAATAATGCATTTCAACTTGACTTGCCTTCTTATATGAAAATGTATTCAACTGTTAATGTTGAAAAATTACATTTGTATGAGCCACCTTTGATCGATGATCAAGGAAGTGATGTTCAACCACCTTCTATTGAAAATTTCTCACCATAATTTATGGATGAGCTCAAGGAAGACACAATTCTTGACAGGAGGACAAGAGCATCAAAGAGGGGAAGTGTTGACTACCGTCGAGTTGGGCTCAAAGGGACTAAACCAAGCAAGGAAAAATGGATGGAGGTTGTAAATGTGAGGGAGTTGTACCCTCATCTATTAAATAGGTAATCAAGTATTTTGGGGTCCAAAAGCTTCCCAATGGGGAGGAGTGATTAGGAGTTCATAATTTTTTCTCAAAATTCAAAGGTACAAGATTAGGTTGAAACTAGAATGGTTGCGTAGATCTCGTCTTCCTTATTCCAGCACCGCAAACGGTTCAAAAAACCGATGTCGTATGAGGGAGATATCGTGTTCTGATTGAAATGCTAAATAGGTAAATTTGTGATAGTTTGACTAAGTTTGACTGGGATGCACAGTCAGAAAATGGGTGGATGTACAGTCAGAAAAAGGGAATATTCTAAGGAATATTCCTTTCCTCAGAACCAATGAGGGTGTGGCAAGTGTCTATTCATTATTGGTCGAATGAGTTTGGTACTTTTTGGAAGGCCAATCACAAGTTGCCATGTGGCCAGCCCTGAGGCTGTCGCGTGTCCCTAGAATGATAGTGTAAAATTTTGGTGAGGTCTGCAGGGCTCGACCCCACGACCTCCCTCCAGGCATGCAGACAAGTTTCCAACTGCTCTACACATTGTGACTTAGCATTCAATGGTCGCAAGTTTATGTTATGGTTTAATGAAAATGACATTGGGGGTTGGGAACCATCGGCAGTCCCAAATTGCCAGCAGTCCCCGCAACAGATGTCACATGGAATATGTTTAAAATAATAACCGCCCAACCACAATCACAATTAATGTTACCCGTAACTATTTTATCCCTTTTCACATTACAACAGTTATTCAACTCTCTGTGCAGTCTACAACAAACCCACCATCAAATCCAAAGTTCAAACATCCAATCAGAGTTTAATGCGGTGGTTCCGCTAACCTCCACCATGACCTCGACTTTTGGGGTTGGCATGTGGCCATCCCAACCACTAAGATTAAATGTTGCGGTTATTTTGGCAGGATATTTAATGTGCGCCTAAAAATTGGCAGAATCTATTATTTTAACTCCAGTTAAGTAGAGTTCTCCACTTTTAGTGGAGCTTTTCTAGGTGTAACTGGGTAAAAGAGTAAGAGACTCAATTTTCACCCATTCTGAGTGAATGAAGAGTCATTTTTGACTAAATGGGGCATTCTAGAGCCATTGGTGCAGAGAAAACAACCATTATAACACTATAAATACATGTATTTGAAAAAAATTGAGCATAATGAAAGATGGACATGCCATTGGGAAATGGACTAGCATAAGTAGCCCAGGAGGGGTGAACTGCTTCATCATGCTTGCTGTGTAAATTTCATGTGGTGACTTATTTCTTTGTTTTACACTGTTTTTTCAAATAATACGTTTTATTTATGTTTAATTCTACCTAAATCATCATAATTCATGAAAAGGCTTATGATCAATCTCATAACTAATACCTCAACAGGATATAACGTGTTCTTTTTAAACCAAAAGATACTTAGCACAAAAACTAATATAGTAATTTCAGATCAACACTAACACAAATGCAGATAATGCACTAGAGGTGGTGAATATAATGTATTACAATTGAAGGACTGTGAGAGGGGCTGACAAAAAAGGGAAAAAGAATGCAAAGTCAGTTTCTACTTAAACTTAGACATTTTCGATCCCAAGTTAGATGAGCTATCAAGTATTTACTACATCCATTTATTAGTCCCTACTACTATAGTCCTTTATTGTTGTTAGTAGACCTTTATTGTTATTTTTGTACCTATTGTTACACCCATTTTTGGTCATTCAACTTTTGGTCATTCAACTGCTAATATTAGATGGATTCAAAGGGACAACGCTTTTAAGACCAATTTTACCATAGTAAAATTGCTTTCACTATGAAAAATAATTTAATAACCCATAGAGTATTAAGTTATTTCTGGTCTAATCAGGAAACCCCATGAGGAATAATTAAATAAATCCTTTTTCTTTTCTTTTTTTCCTCTAAAGATAATTAATTAAACCATTGTTTAATTAATATTCCTGGTCATATTTAACCCAAAACAGGAAAATTAATTAGATAAATCATTATTTATTTAATTATTCCTTAACCACATTCTTAAAATAATAAATAAATCATTTATTTATTTATTATTTCTAAATAAACAGATTTGACCAAATTCAAATTCCTCTTCCCTCCAACAAAAATAATAAAATATTCCATAAAATTTGGATCTAGATTTGGTTAATAATATTTTAATTGTGCATCAGTATCTAGACTAATTCAATATTTTGTTATAAATAGAACGGTTTTCCATTAATTCACTACCTTTTGTTCCCTTGAGATCACCTTGTGACCTGTACTTTTTGCGGGATTTTTTCTGTGATTTTTCTAGGTTTGTCTGGGGCAATGTTCAGGTTTTTATAACCTCCATATTTACCCATATTGGACCTATACTTGCTTATTTTTACTCGTCGAAGTAGTAACCAAGCCCCCTAGGGCTTTAGTATGCTTCCACCTTTTTAGGAGGAGTTTCGCTGAAGCAGGTCTTCTGAGATTTCAATATTTTTTAGCAATTTTTCCAAATATGAACCTGCACTTTCAGATCCATTTCAGATCAGTTATTTATCGATCCAAAACACCTCTTTTCAGTTTTTTTTTTTTAATCCTCCTTTAGGGTCCCCTCCGTTTCTCTTTAGGTTGTAGCCTTTTGCCACCTATTTTTTCAGCATTTTCGGCTCTGGTTTCGTGTTGTTTTCTACACCTCTTTTAAGCAGATCTGACCTTTAGATCCCTATCCCTCCCAACCTTAGATCCATTTGCCATTTTTTGTGTTTTGAGTAGATTTCATCCACCTATATACTAGTTGTTGGGAAGCCCTCATCCTTGGGTTTATATATATGCATCTTTAGCTATTTATTTTACTGTCACTTTCAGTTTCCTTTACTATTTCTTTCAGTTTTATTTAAAGTTATACAAAATATTTTTTTATTTTTTCTCTACACACGTCTGGGCCTAAATAAATTAACACACTTATCACATACACACACACCTAAAGCGAAAATCGCTTGGTTTACACTGCCAGGCCAAGACTTAAAAATTGTAATCAATTGATTTTCACCTCCCTACCCTTCTTTACCTCTCTTCCTTATTGGGTTTTGTGTCTCTTTACCATCATTGTGCCCTCAAGCTGTTTATTCCAAAGACTCCAAGGCCTTCATCCTCAGTTTCCATTAGGAAGACTTACCCCACTATGGAGGGTTCGAGTTCGTCCTTTGTCAAGTCCCCATTCCGACTCTGATTCTTATTCATCAGGTTCCCCTTCTGTTTTTATCCCCATCTCTCCTCCACCTTTCACCTTCATCATGTTTGGTTCAGGACCTAATGCTAGTGTTGGCCCCGGCTCTAATGCTAGAAATGCTACTAGTGGTGTTGCAATAGGAACTATTCTGGCTACTCCCTTGCTTCCTTATATGGCAGGCCTAAGCCTTCCTGATTTCAGCCAATTGATTAGTGACCCCATACACCATGATCCAGGTTGGTTTATATGCCAACCAAGCTTCCTTTAGACATCTCCAAGTTTGAAGGAAATGCTGGAGAGGAACCTACCAACCATTTTTGTTCTTTCCACATGTGGTGTTCATCTAACTCTATCATCGATGACTCTATCCATATTTGGTTATTCCAACGTACGGTTACTGGAGAAACTTCCAAGTGGTATGTTCACCAGGCCTCCTCCTCTCATACTACTTTTGTGACCCTTTCCAAGGTTTTTCTGCCTTACTTCCAGCTTCCCCTTCGCTATGACACCGGTATCGAACTCTTGACCTCTTTCCGTCAAACTTCTGCCACCCACCTATTTGACCATATTCAAGAATAGCACAGAAGGAAGCATCTATGTCGAGCCCCTATTTTCGAAGACTGTTTCTACATGGACTAGTTTCTCAGATCCCTTTTGCCTGCTATTGGTAAATATGTCACATCTCACTTTTTGTAGACCGAGGAAGCTACCCTCCAAATTGCGTTGAAATATGACTTGATCTACGTGCAATCCAATTATTTTTATACCATCTTACCTGATCTCCCTATACCTCGTGGTGCCAATGCAGCGGGGGCATCCCATACACTCATCCTCATATGGGTTATGGTTTCCCTCAGGGTGGGGCCAGCTCCTCTAGCACTTTTCCCCTCCCGACAACATGCAACCGAGACACGGCATGCCTCACACTTTTGCCCAACTGCATTTTCCAATGTTAGGGCCTTCTTTTGCCCAAAATGTTCACTCCAATGTTGCTCAACCTCCTTATTATCTGTATCCATAGCTTGGTGCTCTATCTCCTCCAACACAAGCACCTCATCCTCCCGTGCCTTTTCAAGCTCCGCAACAGCAGCCACCCCTCCTCAGGGTTAGGTGTATGCACAACAGAGTGCGACTAATCCTCCCACTTCCAAAGGAAGAGGAAAGGAAACCATAACCAAACCACTCTAGGTAATCTAGGAAAAATTCCCAAGGGAATACATCTAACACTGCAACTAAACACTCATCCTAAGCAGGACAGGCATATTTGCATGAATAAGCCGTGTTCTTGTTGTAGTGTCTATGGTCATTATACCCATGATTGTCCCCTTTTACCTAAAATGCATCAAATATGGGAAGCTCAAGCATCATCCTGAGGACAACAAGCCTTTTCTTCAGTTCCTCCTAATGTTTCACCTACTCAACCAGTTGTGTTTACCAATCCTTTCCCTCAACAAGGATATGTTGTTGCCCAACCCCCTAAAGGTCAAGCGGTCGCTCAACCTCCTCCATATGGTATCTTTGATTACCAAATCCTCATGATGAACTCTGACCATGACAATACCACTGAAATCAACCTTTAGACTCGATCCCATCAGTACACCAAGCCTCCTACTACAGTTGCAACCGAGCCCCCATCTTCAGGTCCCACAGAGCCAATTTCAACACCCCAATGGTCCTTTATAGATCCCTTAGTTTAAGGAAGAGGTACATACCAAGATCCCCAAAGGATCATTATGCTGAAACAATACTTCCGGTAAAGTCGCCCACATCTACAGTATAGTAGATGACTTGGCGCACTCCCCTGCCACATTGTCAACACTGGAAGTCCTCAATTCATGCCCTTCACAAAAAAAAGCTCTACTAACTGCTATGGCCATTGTGGATCATTCAGATGGTCATTTTATTGTCTTTGATGTTGAAAATTCAGAGCATCCCCCCTTTCTTGCATCCGTTGCCTTCCAATTACTTGTCAAGATCTGGAATTCCAACGTCTCTCGTTGTATCATTTACGAAGGGGCATCCACCTGCGTGATGTCCATTTCTATTTGGAAACAGCTTGGATCACTCGAGTTAGCCCCTTACACTATCACCCTCCATGTGTTGGATGGCCACTCTTCTCAAACCCTTGGCACGTTTCGAAATTGTCCTATTACTCTTGCTGGCAAGATTGTTTGTGTTGACGTTGAAGTCATTGATGCCCCCTTAGACTACAACATTCTATTGGGTCGTACATACACTTATGGTATTTTTTTTTCCCATTTTTGATTCATCGTAAGATGTGATTTCCTCACAATGGAAATAGAATCACTATAGATCAGCTGACATATTACAAATCGAAGTCTCAGACCTCTCCAGAGTCCATTATTTCTTCGGTGGCCAATAAACTATAAAGATTCCTCTTTGCATGGTTCAATCCCTCATCTCCCCCCTCCTATCTCTGACCCTAGCTCATCGAATGTTTGCATGATGCAATCGTCTCAGTCCAACCTGAAACGGTCTAGTTTGACTAGTCAGCAGCCTCGCCCTTTGCAAACTTATCCTAGTACATTGTCTCAGCCTTCAAGACCTCCTCCTTAAGGCACTTCATCTGTAACTGGTGTCCTTGATCATCTCTTTCCTCCTGGAATGGTTCCCCCTGGCCTTAACCATCTCGGAGCTGTCCCGCCTGGCCATTACCCCTTTGGCCAGATAATGTTTCTTGCTCCCCCTGCTGGATTATTTTCGGTACCTGTCATGGTACCTTGTCCCTTCCCAACATGACCCTGTGGATCCCAGTCTGGTACATTGATCCCCCATCCAATACCTCGCCTGGTCAACCCAAGCCTTATACTGCTTTGACCCCAGTCCAATCGGTCACCATGACCCCTCCCTTTGCTTCTATGCCTTAGCCACCTCAATAGGAACCTACTCTTGTTGCGAAATCATCGGGTGAGGGGGGAGAATCCCGCAAAAAGGCACCTAAGGACAAGGATACCCAAAAAAAACCTACTCTTCCTAAGCCTCTAAAGGGTACACCTCTGTGTGCTTTGTGCGATGTTGTCGATCATGCCACCCATAATTGTCCTGAATTGTCTCGTATCAAGCCCATGATCAACGAAGCGTTTCTTGAGTATGATATCCCAGAAGTGCATGTTACTTTACTTGATTCAACCTCGAAACTCAAGAATTTGTGCACAAATCATCCTTATGCTTTTTGTGATTTCCATGGCCACTATACTCACCTATGTCCTCGCCTCGAATATTTCATCCCCTCCTTGGAAGTAGTTCTCCAATTCAAGGCCAAGCACGACGAGTCCACCTCTCCCTTATTTGCGAGTTTTGATGCAGCAGAACCAGAGGAAAAATCCGCTCCCATCGACATAGCCCCTCTCGATGTCAAGACAGTGGATCCTTCAGCCAATATCCTCTACCTGTCATCATCTGTGAGATCCACGGTGGAAGACCCCTCTGGGGCTTTCCCTTCTGTTTCGCCTGACCTCCCTTCAATGATCAACTTAGGCTCAACAGCGGTGGATCCTTCATCTACTTGTTTTTCTATCACCCTCTGTGGTGATGCACATGTGAAACTTTCTTCTCATGATGTTGAGTTAGGTAGCTTTGTCGCATCATGTGGTCATCCTTCCACCAGTCACCCCATCTTCCATTATGATGAAGAAATTATGGAAGCTATGACCACCCCTAAATTTCCATAGGATGATATGCACAACCGTGCATACTTTCTCCCACAACAGTCCCATGAACAATATATTGTGGAATCAAAAGACTTCATTCTCGATGAGGTCGATTGGTTTAGAAATACCATCCCTCCACTAGATTCTTTCGAAGAAGGAAATATGGCCAATATCTTTCCTACCATTAAAATTAACATTCCTAGCAAACCAGGGGTAGAAGAAAACATTACCTTGTGCGCCCAATGTACCCCAAAATAAATTGAGGCTTACACTAGGCTATTCAAGGAATTTCGCAATGTTTTCACCTAGTCCTATTCAAAAATGCCCGTACTTAATCCCACCATTTTTTAACACCATATCGATACATGGCCCGATGCCAATCCTGTTTTTCAAAAGTTTAGACCCATTAATCCTTCCACATGAGAGGTTATCAAAGCCGAAATCGATAAACTCAAGCAAGATAGTTTTATCTATCCCATTGAATACACCACTTGGGTGTCCAATTTGGTTCCCGTTCTCAAAAAAATGCACCATCCATGTCTACACTGACTTTCATGACTTGAACAAAGATTTTCCCAAAGACAACTTCTCCACACCATTCATTGAACAAATCATTGATGAGTGTGTGGGGCACGAGGTTCTATCCTTCATGGCTGGTTTCTTTGGATACAACCAGATTGTTATCCATCATGTTGATAAGCTTAAAACTGCTTTCATTAGTCCGTGGGAAACCTTCGCTTATAGGGTCATGTTGTTCAGCCTTAAGAATGCCAGAGCCACTTTCCAGCAGACCATGTCATACTGTTTTCATGACCTGGCTCATATTATCCTTGATTATTTAGACGACCTCACTGCATGTTCTAAACATCAGGCGCAACACCTCCATGATTTTCATATCGTCTTTCTCCGATGTCGCAAGTATAATATCCGCCTCAACCCACTGCAGTGCATCTTTTGTGTTCTTCCTGGTTGTCTTCTAGGATTCATTGTGTCTAAAGATGGTATAACGCTTGACCCCTTGAAAGTTCAAGCCATTCTTGAGCTTCCTATTCCTCGTACCTTACGCCAATTACAAAGCCTCGAAGGAAAAGCTAATTTCCTTCGTCGGTTTGTACCTGACTATGAAACCACCACAAATTGGTTCCTTAGACTCCTCAGATCTAGCATTCCATTCATTTGGGATGACTATGCTCAAGAGACTTTTTATGCCATGAAACATGCTCTCACCTCCGCTCCCTTGATTCTTCCTCATTATTTTGATATGGATTTCATCCTATACATCTTAGCCTCCACCCATTCGATTGTTGGTATCCTTATTCAGGAATATGACAATGAAATCGAGAATGTTATCTATTATGTCAATAAGAACCTTTTAGGACCCCCTGTGTCCTACTCACACGAAGAGAAATTGGCACTGGCTGTTGTGTTCTCAGTCCAAAAACTTCGTCATTATATCCTCATGCATTCCACCAAGGTTGTGACTAATTCCAACCCTATGGCCTTCCTATTGAGTTGACGGATAATCAATGGGAATTATGCCCATTGGATTGTTATCCTTCAGGAATTCAATCATGAATTTTTCACACCAAAGAGTAAGAAAGGTTTAGCCCTTACTAAACTCATTTCTTAATCACCTACTAGTATGCAGGATCCACCAATCAATGATTATTTTCCTGATGAACATTTGTTTGCCATTACTTCGGGTGACCCTTGGTATGGTGATATCCTCACTTATCTATGAACCCAAAATTTCACCCTTCATCTTGATCGTGATCCTCAATGGCATATCCAACACCAGGCCCCCCGCTACCTTCTCAATGGTGACTACCTTTATTGTCGCAGTGTAGATACTATCCTTCCTCGTTGTCTCACACACACTGAAGTTGAGAAAGTCCTTAATGCCTACCATAGTGGCACTTGTGGTAGCCACCTCTCCGGTCTAACTACTACCCAAAAAATCATGTGCATTGGTATTTTTTTCCTTCTCTCTTTGGTGATTTCATTGAAGTAGTCAAACATTGTTCCAATTACCAACATTTCACCCCAAAGGCCAGAGCCCCTCCGACTCCCCTCCATCTTGTCATCTCAACTCATCCCTTCTGTACGTGGGCCATATACTTCATGAAGTGTCGACCTACATTTTCTAGTAACCACAAATATATCATCATGGTGGTTTATTATTTCACCAATTGGGCTGAGGCCATGCCAACGTTCCACAACATGACAGCTACCACAACCCTATTTTTCTTTAACCATGTTATCACTCGATTCAGAGTTCTGAAACAATTGGTCTCTGACCATGGCCAACATTTTGAAGATGAGATATGGCGTGAGCTATCCTCTCTGTTGGGATTTGAGCAACAATATTCATCGTCCTATTACCCCCAAGGTAATGGCCAAGTTGAAGCGGTGAATAAAATCCTTAAAACTATGCTTCAATGGATGGTGAACAAGCACAAAACCAACTGGCACCTTATGCTCTTCCCTGCTTTGTGGACCTATATAACTTTCGTTAAAACTTCCACCAAGTTTACTCCTTTCCACTTTCTTTTTGGCAAGGAGACATTCTTATCAATTGAGTGTGAAATTCGTTCCCTTCACCTAGCCGTCAAACTTCTCCATGACACCCAACCATTAGAGCAAAGACTTATCATGCTTGAGCGAGCTTCTGAAGACAGTCGCGTTGCATTACAAACCACTGAAGTGGCTAAGAAATGCACCAAAGGTTAATATGACCGAAAAGTCAACCCTCGTACTTTTCATGCATGCAATCTTGTTCTAGTGTATGACCAAGATCATGATGTCCTCAGTCATGGGAAGTTTAACTCATTATGGTTAGGCCCTTACATCACTAGTAAGGATTTGGGTAAAGGGTCATACCTTCTAGAGGATTTCGAAGGCCACCCTCTTCCTAATCCTCGTAATGTGCTCTACCTTAAGAAATTTTACCCTTAGCATTTCCCTCTTGAAATGCATATTTTATTTCTTTTAGGTATCTAGTTTTTGTTTTTGGTGATTTGACACTTCACCCGGAAGCCTTTTTCCCAAGAAAGGTCACTTCGCCACTTCTAAAAATTGAATTTCTTCACTTGCGACACTTGTACTTGGGGCACCACTTTTCCTTCATAATTTTTGATGCTCATGTCGATTTTCGTCGTGAGTAACCATCTTTTACTCATGTTTTTATGGTCCCCACTAGGCCTGTTCTGTGTGGTAGTGTCATCAAGTCACCCTTGTTTAGAGCATCAGAGTTGAGTTATCATCGCATCCATGGAGTTTGTCCCGAGCCCCTTATTGTCTCCCGCCATAGTTTTCCATCCTTCATTGCTTTGTACCTATCTCGTGTCACAAATTTTGGCCCTCATTCATATTGTCCCTTATCCCCTCCAAAGTTGAGTCAGTAGCTTCCAGGTCAGTATTCATGCCCTTTGTGCTCTAACATGGAAGTCGTCATCCCACTACTCAGTAACCCCCATTCCACCATCATCCCTGGTGTCAGTCTATCAGTCACTCTACTATTATTCCTTGTGCCTTCATTGAGGATTCCTCATTGCCTCACCTATGGCATACCTCCTTCTATCGACATCAACTTATTCATTCCATAAGATAGGTCTAGAGGGAAGTGTACCTTGGTTCTAGCTTCCACTCTTTTTCGGTGGCTCGGATTAGGCAAAGGGACCCCTTATTGCCCTTTGACTTGATTGTTTCTCAGTTCCAGCTCCTCATGGCATGATTGAGATCCGTATACTTGATGGTTCAGTGATGCAGAAGATTGTACCAGCGATTCCTAGGTGTGTGTGAGATGTTTTTAGACCTATTGACGATGTGGCCCTTCAGATAGCCCCCAACATACCTGAATGACCCCTCTACTATAGCCTTGGATGCATCTCCATAGATTTGATGGTTCCAGCCTTAGCCGCTTGCAGTGCCTTTTTAGTTTGCATGTATCATTCATATTTTTAGAGCCCTTTCCTATTTTACAAGGCCTATTTGGTTGTACTTATATCTCATGTACTCTGATATTATTGGATAAGTCTTAGTTGTTGTCCCAGGCACAATATGTATGTGGGATCCATTATCGTGTTTTTTATCTAGCCCATGTTTATGCCAGCATGTACTGTATATTTCAGTCCCATGTTTATTGGATGCACCATTATTCTTTGTACTTTTTTATCTCTGCGGGCATAGGTATGCCTCCCCCGCCTCATTCAGACCAAGTACTCACTCATAAAAGAGACTTGTCGCAGCTGTAAGTCTCACCTCTTTAGGTTCGTTTCCTCTCTCGCTCCGTTCCGCCTTATATTTCTCTCTCTCTGACTCCCCTTCGGTGTCTAGTGATTGTGTTCTTACAACGTACTTCGGTCATATGGTTAGCTCCTAATGATCGCATGTTGGGGGGAAATATATTACACCAATTTTTGGTCATCTAACCTGTTACTATTAGATCGACTAAAGTACACCATGTAAGATCAATTTTACCATAGTAAAATTGCCTTCACTGTGAAAAATAATTTAATAACCCATAGTTAATTAAGCTATTTATGTTCTAAATAGGAAACCCCATGAGGAATAATTAAATAAATTCTTATTTGTTTGATTTTCCTCTAGGGATAATTAATTAAACCAATGTTTAATTAATATTCCTGTCATATTTAACCCAAAATGGGAAAATTAATTAGATAAAACATTATTTATCTTATTATTTTCTAGGAATAATTATTTAAATCATTATTTAATAATAGTCCTTGTTAAATTTGACTAGTTCATTTATAAATAATTGAATAAATCATTATTTATTTAATTATTGGTTAACCACATTCTTGAAATAATAAATAAATCATTTATTTATTTATTATTTCTAAATAAATAGATTTGACCAAATTCAAATTCCTTTTCCCTCCAACAAAAATAATCAAATATTCCATAAAAGTTGGATCTAGATTTGGTTAATAATATTTTAATTATGCACCAATATCTAGACTAACTCAATATTTTGTTATAAATAGAAGGGTTTTCCATTCATTCACTACCTTTTGTTGCCTTGAGATCACCTTTTGATCTATACTTTTGGTTTGACTTTGATCCTCCATCATTGTCATATTTTTTCTATTTTTGCTTGTGAGCTCCCTTTGAGTTCCATTTTTATTTGGGTTTTCTGCACCATCAAGGGAGAGAGATCTTAGATCTAAAGCATTTATGACATACAAGAACCCATCCCATTGAGGGGGACTGGTAACATCTTTCTATGTTCCCTTCCTAGGAGTCATAATACAAAAAATTCCTTAAAAATTCGTATCTTGTCCATTGGATGCATGGAGAAACTCTTTCTTATTTTTACTGTTTAATGTCTTTAACTACATAGATATGGATTTTTGTAGCATTTATTATGATCACCCACTACAGATATAAGGAAATTGACGGCCACATTTGATGTTAGGGTTGTTTGTTATGCACATCTAAAGTGAGATTTTTTCGTACACTTGCGAGTATAATTCACACTAACACCTGTAACCCCCATATTTTTATTATTGTGCCCTTGCATTATTATTGTTAGGTTTGCTACGATTATATTGTGACCCATGGACTCCTATATATAGAAGGAGGTCATTTCATTTGTATCATCCAAGAATTGTTCATTATTGTGATGTAAAGGAGGTTTCCCCCTCGAAGTGGCTTATTTATAAGGTGTTGATCTCTCTGTTTCTTATATTTTTGGATTTAGTCTCATAACATTTGGTATCAGAGCTTTGGATTCTAGGGTTTCGCTGCTCTAAATAAGGCATCGTGGAATTTTCACTATAACTGTTTTTATATGAAGGCTCAAAAGCTGAAATTTTTACCACAAAAAGCTGAAATCCTTAGGAACGTCATGTAACAATTTCAGATCTTGGTTCGCAATATTTTCGGAGACATGATCTGTGGAAGTTAGGATTTTTTCAGGCTACCAAATTTCATCTAAAAGAGGTGACCTTGGGAAAATTGTCATAACTCTCTCTCTGAGAATTAGATTGGAATTTTATAAAACTTGGTTGAAATTACATGGAATTTAGTTTCATTTTTATCAATTTCATAATTGAAGGAGGAAACAATGACATGTGGCATGTCGTACAAGTTCGTTCTACTGAAATAGTCCATAATTAGGTCATTGTGGGAGATTGGGAATAACATTTTCTTGAAGCATCCAAATCAGTTCAGACCTATGGCATTTGAAAGAATATTCAGAGGGATACTGCAGGACCAAATTTCAGATATTGAAGATCTGAAATCATAGAGATACTTCAGTTTCAATATCTAGCTCCTCAAAAGTAAGAGAAAGGTGTGTATTTTTTTTTCAAAATGCATGTGTCTTGTTTGAAAAGTCAGTTTGAAGTAATTACAAGGGAATATTGAAGCATAGATATCAGTATTGGGTTCTAAAATTCTCCCTAAAAAAAATTCAACACCCATTAAGCCCTCAGAATACTCTACTATGACTCATGAAGATGGAGAAGTGCAACATGATATATCAAAATTACAAGAGCAAGTGCACCAAATTCCACTCTCGCAAAGAGAAAAAAAAATGAAATGGAAGTTTTGAAGTGTTGGGCATGTGTTATATTCTTTCGGTGGGTGGACCCACCCATGGTTTTGTGCATGGGTTTGTGCATGGTTTTCGGGGACAATGGTTTTCAGCCCTTGGAATTTTGTAGATTCGGTCAAGGGAACTATGGTTATGTTCTAATTCAGGGTTAATGGATTGGGGTTTAAGTATGCTTCGACATTTATATATATGTGTTGTAACACTGAAAGGAATAGAATGAAAAATCAAGTTGGTCGTCCCGATTTTGGATCCAGGGGAAAATCTCTGTGTATATCTATTTTATGTTTTATGCTCTTGCTACTGTTTATTTTCTTTTTTTAAGATTATTTTGTAGATAATTTCTGTACAAGGTTAAAATCTACATGAAGAAAGGCATGGAAGCTAAGATGGATGGTTTGAAGAACGGAATGGAACCTAATATGGATAGTTTGAAGAAAGGTGTGGAAGGTAATATGGATGGTTTTAAGAAAGACGTGGAAGCTAAGATGGATGGTTTGAAGAATGGTATGGAAGAAAAATGGAAGGTTTGAAGGAAGGTTTGACAAAGTTGATACAAGAAATGATTTCAAATGGCGAAAAGATAGTAGAGGAAACTTATTATGAGAGAAAAATAAATGTTAATCATGATTTCATAAACTCGAATGTTGGATGGAAGACCCACCATATTCCAGAGATCTATATGAAGAAGTTTGATGAAAAGGATCCCGTAACATGGATACTATAGATGGAGAAATATTTTGATCTCAATAATGTGCAAAACACACAAAAGGTACACATTGCAACTTTATATTTAGAACAAAATACATTTTTATGGTATCGATGGCTTTACTCCCATAAAAAAATTTCACTTGGTCAATTTTTACAGAGGAAATGATAGCACATTATGAGGATACAAAGAGAAACACCTTCTTTAGCTAATTAATAAATCTCAAACAAAATGGTTCAGTGGTAGAGCACATTGAGGACTTCCAAAAATTGAAGATTAGGGTAACTGATATTCTAGAGGAACCTAGGATTCATGTCTTCATAGGGACTTTAAAAGATAACATCCAACATGAGGTTCACCTTTGGGAACATGATTCATTGGAGAAGGGATTCAGGTTGGCAAGAAAAATTGAATGTAAAATTATGGTGACAAGGAAGCCTACCACTCACATCTATAAATATGGAAGTTTTTCTAATCCTAGACTTCCACAACCTACAAGGTTGACACCACAACAATTGGAAGAAAAAATAGCAGAAGGGCTTTGCTGCAGTTGTGATAGAAAATACACTAAAGGTCATAAGTGTGCTAAGAATAAATTATTTTACATAGATTGTGAAGAGGAGGAAGAAAATGAACAAGAAACTTCAAAAGAAGAGGATATACACCAGGAACCAACCCTAAAGAAAGAAGAAATTAGTCTAACCATATCGTGTAATGCATTGGTAGGAATTACCACTCCTCAAACTCTCAAGATAGGACATATCAAGAGAAAAAGGTAATAGTATTGATTGATTCAAGTAGTACTCATAATTTTATTCATTGTAAGGTAGCCAAGGAATTGAATTTCTTCCTATACCTAGCACCAGAATGTCAAGTGATGGTTGCAAATGGAGGAACTATAAATTTCTCTTGAAAATTCCACAATATCAAGCTAACCATGGGGGAACATGTATTGAATATTCCAATGATTTCCATTCCAATGGGAGGTGTTGATGTTGTACTAGGAGTACAATGGTTATAATCTTTGGGGACGGTAGTTTTTAATTTTCAAGAATTTTTCTTGAAATTACGGTGTATCACAGGGAAGCCGGGAAAAATAATAGGCTCTAATGTGATGAAAAATATTCTGAAGAAAGAACAATGAGGCGTAATTGCACAATTATGATCACTAGAAGTTCCAACATCAAAATCATCTATTTCTTCAGATCTCCAAAAAGTCTTGGACAATCATTCCAAGGTGTTTGAAACTCCCAAAGGACTCCCACCTATTCGTGATCATGATCATGCTATTCATTTGATTCCAGGAAGTGTTCCTCCAAAAATCAGGCCTTACAGATATCCTTATGTCCAAAAGAGTGAAATTGAACGTATGATTGCACAAATGTTAGAGGCTGGTATAATTCAACCTAGTCAAATTTATTTCTTTGCTCTAGTAGTATTCGTGCACAAGAAGGATGGATCATGGCGTATGTGTCTGAATTATAGGGAGCTTAATAATATCACTATTAAAGATAAATTTTCCATTCTTGTGATTGAAGAATTACATGGAGAAATTTATTTTACCAATTCTGATCTTTGTTCAGGATATCATCAAATTGGAATGAAGACTGAAGATATTCCAAAAACAACATTTCGAACACATGAGGGTCATTATGAATTTTTGGTCATGCCTTTTGGCCTTACTAATGCACCTTCTACATTTCGAGGGTTGATGAATTCCATTTTCAAACCCACCCTTAGAAAATTTGTGTTAGTATTTTTTGATGATATACTAATCTATAGCAAGTCTTGGAAGGATCATGTTCAACATGTTGACAGGGTGATCAAACTATTGGAGGAGAAACAATTCTATGCAAAAACATGCAAATGATTATTTGGAGTACAAGAGGTGGAATATCTGGGTCATATTTTATCTCAAAAGGGTGTTAAGGTAGACCCTAACAAAATTAAATCCATTAAGGAATGGAAAGTCCCCACAACCATAAAGCAATTGTGAGGATTTATCGGGTTAACAGGGTATTATCATAAGTTTATTAAGAATTATGGGAGAATAGAAACACCTCTAACAACATTATTGAAGAAAGATGCATTTTCATGGACTCTTGATGCAACTAATGCCTTTGAACATCTTAAAGATGAAATGTGCCTAGCACCGGTCTTAGCTATGCCAAGCATCACAAAAACCTTTATTGTAAAATGTGATGCCTTAGGAAATGGAATTGGTATTGTTTTAATGCAAGAATGAAGACCCATTGCTTTTTAAAGTCATCCAATCAAAGGAAAGTATTTACAGAAAGCTATTTATGAGAAGGAAATTTTGGCAATACTACATGCACTAAAGAAATGGTGACCTTACCTAATTGGAAGACACTTCAAGGTAAAAAATGATCATGATAGCCTTAAACATTTTTTGGAAAAAATACTATCTTCAGAAGAGCAGGGAAAATAGGTCACAAAGATGTTGGGTTATGACTTTGAAATCATCTACAAAAAATGGAAGCTAAATGTTGTTGCAGATGCACTCTCAAGAAAGGATGAAGAGGTGGAAGCATTTATTTGTGCCATTTCTATTATCCAACCAGATTGGATAACTGAAGCAAGGGATGAATGGAAGAAGGAAAAAGAAGTGTGCGCACTCATTCAAAAGTTGCAAGAAGATCCTAGTACATTTGATACATTTAATTGGAAAAATGATTCCTTATGGTACAAAGATGGCTTATATCTTTGTAATAATTCCCAACTAAAACAAAAGATTCTTTTGGAATTGCACACTTCTTATTTATAAGGACACTCAGGGTGAAGAAATAATTTTTTTGGGATGGCATTAAATCTTATATTCAAAAGTTTGTGGCGGAATGTTTGGTTTGCCAGCAAAATAAAGTTGAGAAAATTAAGACCTCGAGTCTTCTACAACCTTTATCCATTCCAATTCAACGTTCAGAGGAGATTTCAATGGATTGTATCACAGTTTTACATAAGTCTAAAGGAAAGAGTGTCATCATGGTGGTAGTTGATAGAATTACCAAGTGTGCACACTTTTGTGTATTATCTCATCCATTTAAAGCAATTATAGTTTCTACTTCATTTATGGAAACAATTCAAAAGCTACATGGAAACCCAAATATTATTGTAAGTGATAGAGATCCCATTTTTACTGGAAATTTTTGGACATAATTATTTTCTTGTTTTAGTACTCAACTAGCTCATAGTTCATCCTATCATCCTCAATTCGATGGCCAAAATGAGATAGTGAACAAATTTTTGGAAGGATATCTTCGCTGTTTTGTATCTAATAAACAAACACAATGGTTCAAGTGGTTAGCTCTGGCTTAATGGTGGTATAACACTTCCTTCCATACTACAGGAAAAATTACCCTGTTTATGGAACTTTATGGATATCATCCACCATCCATCACATCATCTTTAAGAGGAAATTTTAAGGTTCAAGCAGTTGAAGATCACATCAAGCATCAACAAAAAGTTCTCCAAATCTTAAGGGATAACCTAAATTTGGCACAAAATCGAATGAAACAACAGGCAGATCAACATTGCAGTGAGAGAAGTTTTGATGTAGGAGATTGGGTATTTTTATGGCTACAACCATACAAAAAAATATCCCTCAAGCAAGCTAAGAAGGATAATAAATTATATCCAAAGTACTATGGTCCTTACAAGGTGTTGCAAAATATTAGTACCATGGCATACAAATTGGAGATTCCTGCTTATTCGCGAGTGCATCCAGTTTTCCATGTTTAATGCTTAAAGAATGTTAGAGGTGACAAACTTCCAGTTCAAACAATATTTCCAGAACTTGATGCGGAAGGAAAAATCATATTGGAACCTGAAGTAGTCACCAAAACAAGAACTCGACAGCTACGAAATCGATCAATTTCAGAGTATCTCATCAAGTGGAAGAAATTACCCACTGGATATTCTACATGGGAGGATGATAATTTTATACAGAAGCATCTAGAGCTACTGAAGCATTGAGGACAACACTTTTTTGAAGGAGATGGGCATGTTAGGTCCCTATATTACTAGTGTAGTCCTTTATTGTTGTTAGTGTAGCCCCCTTATTGTTATTTTTGTACCCATGTAACCCCCATATTGTTATTATTGTGCCCTTACATTATTATTGTTAGGTCGGCTAGGATTATATTGTGACCCCATGGACTCCTATATATATAAGGAGGTTTTTTCATTTGTATCATCTAAGAATTATTCATTTATGTGATGTAAAGGAGGTTTCCCCCTCGAAGTGGCTTATTTATAAGGGGTTTATCTCTCTGTTTCTTATATTTTTGGAGTTGGTCTCATAACAATTGACTACTGATATGTCCAAGCTCAAGATGGAAGCAAGACCAGCTACTACCAGAAATGTTTCATTTGATCAGCCTAATAGGCAACAATTTAGAAGACCTAATTTTCCTCAGATTTTGCAGCGAGAGAGGAGAGAGGTTATTGATAAAAAAGTTCAACCTCCTTTGCAGAATGCCATATTTGAAGATGAAGAGGAAGTTGAAAGGTTGGAGAAGGTTGCTGATATAAATTTTTTGAGAGACAAAGAAGGGTTGATTCATCTTACACAAGCAGAATATGAAGATTTCATGTCGTTTACTCATAATACTGAAGTAGTTATTGATCATTCCATTATTGCAGCTGATCATCAAAGTCAATATAATCTCAAATAAAAGAAGATTTATGATAATTCGTAGCTTGTTTCATAGCCCAAGAAGAATAAGGACGCAGAAAAAATTCCAGCAGAAAAACAAGTTGAAAAACATAAATTACCGGAAATTCCAATAGCATTCAATACTCCTTCACTTGAGGTAAACATTTCTCACAAATTTCCCCATGTTTTAAGTTTTGAGAATGAAATACAAAAGATAAAGATTCGTGTTCCTCTTGTAGAGCTCATGAATAATGATGATTTAAAAAATACCTTTATGAAATCTCTTCAACCCACACCTACCAAAGTACCTTCTGATTTTGTTAACCTTCAAGATGACAAGCCCACTATTATTTTGGGTCCATTGGTAGAATATGGAGATGACTCTACCCCTCCTTTCTATCTATCTATGAATATTCATGAAAATATCTTACATAATTGCCTAATGGACTCCGGAGCCTCACATAATTTAATGCCCAAGGTAGTTATGGATGATCTAGGTCTTGAGGTAACTAGAGAGTACCAAGATCTCTAGTCCTTTGATTCCCATAAATTTTAATGCCTTGGTGTCATCAAATACCTTGTATTAAGCCTTTTTCAGTTACCCATGAGAGGGATGTTGATGGATATTGTTGTAGCTGACATTCCTCCTAGATTTGGCATGTTACTTTCTAGGTCATGGATTAGAAGGTTGGGAGGAACATTGCAAATTTTTCTCACTTATGCTACTGTCCATGTTTCTGGAGGAGAAAAAAGAATACTTTATAGAGAAGCTTAGTTGGAATATATCATTAGTGACAGTAAATACCCCACTAATCATACAATTTATGCTAGAACTCCTGACGTTGGTTCAATCATATTACACATGGATAATGTTGTCCTATCTACATAAATTTTTTAGCTTTTGAATCCTACTGAAAAACATATCAGTCATGAAGGTTCTCAGTTATGGAAAATGTATTTTGATGGTTCATGTTCCAAAGAAGGAGTTGGTGTAGGAATATTTCTCATTTCTCCATTGAAAGAAAGCTCTACTTTTTCTTTCAATCTTGAATTTGAAGAAACTAACAATGTGGCTGAGTATGAAGCTTTGTTGATCGGTTTAAAAACAACAAAGGACATGAATATTTCAGAAATTTTTGTTTTTGGAGATGTTGAACTTATCATTCAACCAATCATAAATGTTTATCAAACTTGTTAGTCATAAGTAATTTTTGCCTTTGTATATGACTAAATGATTGCCCTAGATTTCTAGAAACAAAGTTCATAAACATTCTGAGTTTTAATCTCACTGCCTTCACCATCCTTAAGATAATTTTTTCACTATTTCATCATCCCATCATGTCAAGCTCAGCTTACCCATCCCATAAAACCTATCATGGCCTCATGTCACTCATTTTGGCTATATTTTGTCACCTTTGGCCTCAATACTCTGTTTTTTGTTTTCCTAAAATCCACCACTGCTACCTAGAGCCACCAATCATCCGTCTCTCTTACATACCCAGAAATGCATCAAGCATTGATGGTCTCAAAACTATCTCAGTAGGCTCTTTAGATAAATCAAGAACTTTTGGATTTTGGATCTTCAATACAACAGTTTATACAAAACTCCGTTTTACACCTAAGGATCTCAAATGAAGTTTTCAAGCAAAGGGTAAGTCCAAAAAGCCTTTCCACTAGATCACCTAGGGTTTCATAAGTCATAGGTTTTATTTGGTATCCTAAAATCTCTATTTTTCTTGTGTAAAGAGACTACATTCAAAGAAGAAAAGGGACAAGTAACTTTTTCTGAAACTGGTCAGAAATCCATTCAAGAAAGGTTTCCTTGGCATAAAGCACAAATTATGCAAGGGACAGCAGCCCTTGTTCACATTTTTGCAAAAATGACCAAGGTTTCCATCAGCATAAGAAGAGGTAAGGTAATGGGATGAAATCATCACTAGAAGACATCCACAGTCAAGAGAAAGGCAACAGACCTGTGTTTAAAGAAAATCAATGTTTTTATGATTGGTTGACAAAATAGTGGTGCTAAAGCAACAAGCTAGTACAAGGGACACAAGGGTAGAAGTCACCTTAACACCACCAAGTACACATTGAAGATTTTCAGAAATAATAAATGAGTTTTGAAAGGTTATAGAGACCTTAGAAGACAACACTATTTACTTTTCTCTAAGAACCCTAAAACCTAGGATTTTGGAAATATGGACAGAACAGGTCCAAGAAAGATGATAAGTCCTCCTTCATAATAGCAAATGGCATCCAAAATTTATCCATGATGTCTCTTAGGGTTTGTCAAAGGTATCACTGTTTCACTTGCAACAAAGAGACAAATGCAAAATAATCTTAATATAAGAGGCTAAATCCCCAAATGCAGTCAAAGGTCTTCAAAGTAAACAAAAGAAAGCAAGCTTAGGGTTAAGTATCAAAGAGAGGAATCAAGTTTAAACATAAGGTTACTGTTCAGAAAATGAGGTATCAAACTCCAAAAAGCACTAAGGGATCAAAGGAAAATGTACTATAGGCACCTGCAAAAATCAGAAGTGGCCAAGGGAAAACATGGTAAACCTGATGCACAACTCTCTGCCAAAAGGACCTCACTGTTAGAAATATCAGTGAAAGGTAAGGAACACTTGTTTCAGGTCAATCGCACTTAAGAGGGCCAAAAAGGATAAAAATTGTGTTTTCAGTTTGTTAAGATCATGCAAAAAGTAGTTTTGAATAAGTGCCCAAGTTTTCAAAGGTAAAAGGGATGAAAGAGGCCTTCACACTCACTCAGCCAACTATCACCATAAGAAGGAGAATAAAAGGTGCCTTCAGAAAGTCTCCAAAATACTACCAAAAATAAAAAGTTATTAGTAAAAGAAAAAAGATTTAAAAACATACTAAAGTGGATTTTCAAGTTGAATTTATTTTTATCAAGGAGTATAAAGGTCTTTTAATCTCACTTTGAACTTATTTGGCACATGGTGGAAGAAAGAAAGCCTCAACAGAAGAAATAAAGTGTTTTTGACCATTTTTTGGGCAAATTATTTGAGCGCTGCGCAAATCCAAGGCGATGCGCAAACGTAGGCTGGCGTTGCACTAACAGCCCCCCACTCGTTCAACATTGCACTGCGCTGTGAAAATATCACCAGATGCTATGCAAACCCCGGGTGCTATGCAAACACAGGCCCGACTTACCCAGGACTGACAAAAATGGCACGACCACTTGACACACTCAATAACTGTTCGGGTGCTTCACTAAACCGGCCGCCCGACACCTCTACACGGGCTCAACATTTCACCTGACTCACCCAGGAGACCGGCAGAAGGTGAAAATCCGAGCATTTCACTAACTGTCATGTGAACCTTGCCAACACTGTGCAAATAGCCCGACCTAACATCTCGGGCAGGGTGTTGCGCAAACACAGAGAGCCTTACAAAGGCCAAATCTCTTGCCCTAAATCGATTTTTTGTCTTCCATTTGTCTCCAAAGATATGCAAAAATTCAAGAAATGGTAAGTGGCCGTCTCCCCTAATCCTCAAGTGAATTTCAAATTTTTTTTAGTCTTTTATGGTTTTCTAAAGGTTAAAACCCTAAGAGGGTAAAACACTAGGTCTTGTGTGCAAAGGAGCCTCTGTTTAAAACCTCCTAAAAACCAGTTTATATGTCATGTAATGATCAGTGAGTTAAGGTTATTGCAAACATAGTTGAGAAGGGCTTCCTTAAGCTCCAAAGCCACTAAACCCTAAGGACCCTAGCCTCCACATAACCCATCCTCCAAAGTTGACTCCATCATCTTTTTTACCTTGTTTTCACCAAACCCTAAGTTGTCAAACCACCTCTCCTATCATTATGTCAGGAGCTGAAAACAACAGTGGTAGTGAAGGTGGTCAAATGCCTTTAAAACCAAAGAATAAGGGAGGGAAAGTGAATAGGTTAGAGCCTCAAAATACTGTGGCCATCATCTTTTCTCCTTGGATCCTGTCATACTTTTAGAATGCAAGATGCTTTCAGTTTTGTGAGAAGGTCAAACAAGTGAAGAGCCACCCTGATCTCACAAGGCTCCTCATTCTCAACCTACATAAAAAGCACTCAAACCTTGCAGGAGTGAATTTTGATATTTCAATAGGTGCCATCTCTGAAGCCACAAGTATCCCTTCATTGGGTGAAAAATGGTTTAAGAAGGGAAAATTAGACAAATATTTCTTTGAGTCATTCATGAAAACAAGGTATAGAGGAGGCAGCAAAACAATTTTCCCATTCTCACACCTCAAACACAGATATGCCTCCTTGATGTTGGTTATCATGAAGTACTTCACCTGTGAGGGGAGGTACTTCAGGCTCTATACCTATCATGTTAGACTCCTCATGCATTTCATAGGGGTTAAGGTGCTAAACTTACCTTATTATCTCTATAGGAGCATTGAGAAAATGTCTTCTGCTGTCCGGAGGAGGAATCCCCCACAACAAATGCATAGCTTATTCCACCATTCCCTGATCAAGATGGTGGTCTTACATCAGTTGGAGCAGTAGGGTATACCTTGGGATGTTTTCATAAACCATGAAGCCTCTACAAACCCACAGCCTTCTCATCAACCAAATCTGCCTTCCTCATCTACACAAGTAATCTCACCACATGAAAACCTCCCTTCCTCTCCTTCTCTTAATGCATCAGGTGAAGCAGGAAGTGGAAATGAAAAATCACATGAATATCAAGTTGAAAGTGATGAAATCAGTGAGGCAGATGCAGAAATTAATGAAGAAGAGCAAGAGGATAATGATGATGAGGAAGAAGGAAATGAGCACAGAAGTAGTAAAGACAAAAACAATGACAAGTCGGTAGGAGGTAGTGATGGAATTGATGCAGATGAGTCAGCCCCAAGTGCAGAAAAGGATGGTGATGATGAAAAAAGTGATGACCAAGGTGGAAGTGATGAGGGTCATGATGGGTCAGAGTACATGGACACAAATGATGAACATGAGGATGAGCCAGCAGCTAGTGAGCAAGAGGTAGAGAACATGGAAAGTGATGGAGGGAATAATGATGAAAAACAAGGCAGTGAGCATGGCCATGATGAATAGAATGCTGATAGTCAAGAAGAGGAAATCAGTGAGGCAAAGACAGAGAATGATGAGGAAGAGCTAGAAGGGAGTGATGATAAAGGAAAATATAGTGAGCATGGTAGTTAAGAGGAAAATGTGTTTGAGCATGAAAATAGTGAGCAAAGTCATGATGAAGACAGTGACAGAAAATGTAACTCTGATAGTTCATCAAGTGAAATAAAAGATAGCCAAGAAGACAGTCATGACTGTCATGACATTCATGACACTAGTCATCCTCCTAATGATAATGTAGATGATAACAATGTAGAGGATGATGAAGAAGGGGATCGTAATTGTTGGAACAGGGTCTTCTACAAAGCTGTGAAACTGGTACATTTTTTATATTTCTAATTATATTTAGTATAGCACAGTGGTTTTGGGGTGGGTCAAAGCCCCTAAAGCATTGTAAATGGGTCAAGGGTAGACCAAGAGTCCGCAAACCACAGTTTGCGGACCATTGGATGCATAGGCTAAAATAGTATAAGTAGTTGAACTTTTTTGAGTTGTAGGAGAAGCTAAGAATGATAAGAGATTGTTGCTAAGTGCAAATTGATAGATTTGGTCAGGGTTTTTGGGTAAGGACTCCTGCTGTTGTGTGCGCGGATGTAATGTCCCAATTTTTCCAGCTAAATGGGAACATTGCATTTTAATTTCAGTTTGCTTTGTTCATGAATTAAAGTATGTGAAGGAGGTTTATTAAACTCCTAAGTTAAGAATGAATACATGCCCAATGTGAAAGGGGATAAATCTGGGCTATTATATTAAACACCCCTAAGTGTGAAAAGGGGAAATTCATTTGCATGGGTCAACTTGGCCCCACCTACAGCGCAGTTTGGAGGGAAGCTTATCCATCAAGCACAACGTACTTCTAGAAGAGGATCACATGTGTGAAAGGGGATAAGTTGGAGAAGATGGTTTAGGTTTTTGGCAAGCCCTCATGTTATAAAAAGAAGGAGAGGCAACAATAAAGGGTTGTTGAATAATTTCAGAAGTTGCTATAGCAACTCAAGTCTCTTGGCTGTTTAGCCTAAGGGAAGAGGATTTCCTGTTTAGGAATCCTCTCTCGTTCCATGGAGTAGCTATTTGGAGGGGATTGTGATGCATCTCTCCACTATCCGGCATTATGGCCAAGCTACATCTCTATAGTAGCACTGGTCCTGTTGAGGGTTTTTCAGTTGCTTGTGATTTGCAGCAAGTGGGGGAACTAGATCTGCAAGATCTAGTTGTTTAGAGGAGATTTCTCTCAGGGAGGGTGTCTTGTGACCACCCAGAAGAGGATCTTACTCTTATTTCACTTTTAGATCTATAATATTAATTTTTTGTATCAGTTCGTTCTAGCTACTGCGCAGTCTTTTCCTTATACTACGTTATTTACATGTACATGCTTCAATGTTGTCTAGATTTCTTATTGTACTAGCTCTCTGGTGATTGAGGCTTGCCTCTCCCTTTGAGATTTGTAAAGTATCTTTCTGATATATTCATTTTCAGATCTGATATTTAATTTAATGAAAGCCATCTTCAGAAATCTCTGAATTTTTCTGCAGTTCAGTGTATTAAAAGCTAGATCTACAAATTGTTATGCATTATTTTGACAAAACCCCAAGGGGATCTTGTTAAGAAGACTGAGTAGTTTCCAGATCTGGTATGGATCTGATGTTTCAGCCATTTATCAGTTTTAGATCTGAAATATAACCTACAGCATCTGAAGCTCCTCATCTAGGACACTGTCAAGTCTTTCTGCAGTTTTTCCATGTGTTTCTGCTATTATTTCTGAAGGATTCTGGCTCTTGCTTCAAGTAAAACTTAATGATTCTCTAAGAGAAATTCATTATGGATATTATTTTTTGCTTCCATACTGTAATGTGGGTCTGATGAATGATTTCTAGTGACTTCCAGCAGAAACTGCGCAATTCCAGAAGGAAGGGTTTCTCGATTAACCAGCTCTCTCCTTTAGCTGATTTTCAGCTAGTGTTGTTTGTGGGAGATCTGTTTAAGCCCTATAAACTCATTTATTTTTTCTGAAACTCTGCATGGAGGTCCCACACATCCTAAAATAAGAGAACCCAACCCTTTTTTTCATTATTTTAACACTTTCTTGCTTATACATCGTCCTCCTTGAGCCTATTGCAGATTTTCCTGAGAGTGGAATTTCCCGCTTCTCACTTGTTTAGTTTTTTCCTCTATTTGGATCCATTATTTAGATCTGTAGATCTAAGGTTCCCAAGGGTAGAAAAATATAATAGGATTTTTTCATTCCCACACTTTCTGTGTTTCATCAGTCTTCTATAGACAGAGTTTAGAACGGGCCAGGAAGCCTCTGGTTTTCACCCTCTCCTTAGAGGTGATATAACCAGTAAATTCCCTACTAGTCTATCTATGGTTTAGAATTTTCTGGTGTTTTTTCCATATTTTTGAAATCCCATAGTGGAATATCTTAAGATATTCCCTACTGTGCCTATTTTCCCCATTTGGGACATTACAACGGAGTGCCTCTGTCCTACTGTGTGCAGACCCTACTGCTGTGTGCGCAGGTTGGGTTTTTGGGGTTTTGTAAGTAGATCTGAAATATTAATGAATGCGGAAGTATTGTTGCCTATCTGAATCCACTGGAATTACTGTGATATGAATCTATGACGTCTTGATTACTTAGTATATTCTGCTGTGTTATTAGTTTAACTTGCAAACATACTTGTGTACTTATTTATGCTGCGATCTGGGTTTGTTCTACTTGCTTCATACAATAATATCTGAAATAGATGTGTATTGTTATATGAATTATCGATCTGTTTATTTCTGTGAGTAATACTTTTGTTGTGCACATGGATGCAAAGGGAATCTAGGCTCTGTGATACCCGTTCGGGTCATGATCAGGGTGAACACAGCTCTTCTTGACTTACCTACCCTCTCCCAGGGTGCAAAAACCTGGTTCTAGCACCCACCCATACTACTTCGGGTGAGACTTTGGCCTGCACAAGCAGGTCATTGCCGAAAGGGCCAGTAGTATGGGGGTTTGTTGGCAAAGCTTGAACACCTGAACCAGGGTCAGGACCCCTCGAGCCAACAAATGGTTCTGTTGTCAGGACCTAGAGAATTTTGAGAGAGGGATCGGGTAATGCCAAGGCCATACTGGAAGCTGAAGAGAAAGGAAATTGATGAATGGTTTGAACAACAAGTTCAGGAATTTTCCATAAAATAAAACCGCAGTAAGAGGTTGACCACCGAAGAGTGGAAGAATAAGTACATTTTCACAGAGATCTACGAGATCTTCTTTGTAACGATTACGATTGAGCTCCAGGAGTGACTCACAAGACTGGTAGAGTTCCAGAAGTGTTGGAAGGACGAGCAGATCATAGAGTGGACCCCCGAACTAATCCAGCAGCTAGAAAAGACTGATAACACCATCACTCGCATAGTGGACCATTGGGTAGACAACGTGTTAGGGGGATTTGTGACAAATTTTTCCATTGATCAATTTGTCTCCTACTCTGAAGCAGAGCAAAGATTCTTCACGAGGTTCCAAGGTAAGTTTCTGAAGACATTGCCATTGATGGTCAAGATATTATTATGCGAAACAAGTATTCTGTATAGCCATACCGAGTGAATGACCTCTGATCTGGATGGGAGCACAAGACAGAGTGGTAAGTACTATAGGGCCAACCTAGAGGGATATCGATTAGTCTACAGTCTATTAAGGGAAATAGCTTTTTAGATTCCTCCAGCCACACCGCTTTCAAATCATCCTAGAGGTAATAATTCACCGAACCCTCCGATACCAGAAGACGACATGGCTATGCACATGAAATTGTCGACCTTTAAGGGTGTGGGGGATGAAGACATGGATTAGTTCTGGTTTGTTGCAGGATCGGTATGGACTGCGCAGAACGTGGCTAGTGATGTGGTGAAAGGGGCACAATTGTCCCTTGCCTTTGAAGGAAGAGATTTGGACTGGTACATGGGATACATCGGCCAAAACGCAAATGCGACCATTGAAGAGATTAAGAACACCTTGAAACAACAGTTCAAAAAACCTAAGTCCTACTCCCAAATCATGGTTGATCTAAAGGATTTCAAGCAAGGACCTTCTGAATCTGTGTGGGAGGCCGATCAGCGACTAAAGAAGGTGATCAGAGAAGGGGGATTCCAATATGATGACAGATAGCACACGAAATGGTTTATTGCTATGTTGATGCCTCACCTCCGTGTACCTATGGGGCACCAAACTTTCGAATCACAGGAGAAGGCCTTGGAAGGTGCCATGAAGTTAGAAGCTACACCTCGAGATGAGACTCAGCTGGGTGTCCAACAGATCCAGGGACATGTAGAAGTGATGCATGTAGATATCCAGAACCTGCGAAAGGAACAAGGGTACGATGCTGGGTGAATGGCCATACCAAGGATAACTTTCCTATATTAGCAGATTATGTGCAGGCCGGGGGACCTAGCCCATTGTGCCCTAGGGAAGCTGTGGGACCCAATGGGCCAGCGCTCTTGTGTGATGATTGCCGCATCGCAGGGCTGCATGATACTAACCATTGTCCCTGCCTTGCTGCATACATTCCATAGGTAAAGTAGCAATGGTGTAGGTTCCGCAGATCGGTGGGGCATGACGAATAGAAATGCTGGACATATGATTTGATGATTGATCAAGGAAACTTATACAGAGTACAATCAGACCCCGTGTCACCAAGGACCCCCATAGGTATAGGTAGCCCCCCATCAAGGGGCAGGGGAGGAGGACACGGTGGAAGTGCAGGACGGGGACAAAATAAACTAATCTTCTATAACTATGGAGAAATAGGACACTTTGCAAGGGACTTCTAGAACCCCACTAGGCAATCCTGCTGATATTGTAGACAGATGGACCATTTGATTGAATATTTCCTAATCTTGATAGTGAAGATGCTGTAAAAGCATTCGACACTTACTCAGAATGTGCAGAGAGTTAAGGTTGAGCTGCGAGACAAAGATCTAAGTGTGAATGTGGTGACACGCAGTGGGATGGCCACCAGGGGGCCTGAGGAGGAGGCTGAGATGGGACCTCTGATCCATCAAGCCATTATCAAACAGGAATGGATGGACCTAAAAAGGGGGAAAGAAACATTTATCACAGCTCACACGGACTTTGTTGATGCAGAGGCAACTACTGACTGGCCACCTGCGAACCTCAAGGCAGATGAAAAGGTTGAGCCCTTTCTACAGGCATGTATGAAACTATTGCGCAACCCAAAGGCTATAGAGAACCTTCAGGCATTAATAGATAGCTGCGCAACATGACCCAATATATCCTTGGAAGTTAAGGATGTGCACAAGCTATACAGGTATAAGAAATGCACCGAAAGAGAAATGCGGTTATATGCGTAGATTAGTGACTACGAAATGAGCTGAGTTATTTTGGACCTAGGGTCGGATGCGAACGTGTTACCTAATCAGACTTGGAAATGAATGGGAGAGCCTAAGTTGGAATGGTCCACTATTTAGCTGCACATGGAAAATCAGCAGAAAATCATCCCACTAGGAAGGTAATCTAAAATTACGGTGGATATCGCAGGAGTAAAGGCCCGAGCTGATTTTGAAGTAATAGAAATTGTAGAAAATGCGGACCCCTACCCTGCGCTCATGGGATTGGACTGGGCCATAGATATGGGTGGTATCATTAACCTAAAAAAGAGAAGCATGGTGTTTTAGAATAACAGCAAAAGGGTGATAGTACCATTAGATCCTGCAGAAGGTGAACGATATACAGAGTCGATGTGCAATGAGGAAGAGGTGGATCACATTTACAAGTTGACTGCATGGGGGGAACATTGGATCAACCCCACGGCGGAAGGAGTACTTTGCTGGGAAAAGGACAGTGAATGCTTATCTGATTCAGACGGGGAGATGGAGAATTGGCGAAACCAGTTGCATGATGTCTCAACACTACGATGTCTTCGAGTCACCAGGGACTTCCGCTGCATTTCCTTGGAGGTAAGAGACATACCCTACTTTGATGGTTCTAGTAGAATTAAGGAATTTTTGTAAGTATTCGAGGCAAAGGTTCCCAAGGGACGAAGGTTATGGGCCCTTAAGCTAGCCCTGCATGGAATACCTGCACGCTGGTGGGAGACACATGAGGAGGCATTCCAGGATTGGGAGGCATGTCAGGATATGATGATCCTGCGATTTGAAGCCCCGACCGGCCTATGGGTCAAGACATTCCTTGGATTGAAATATCCACACGAATATCTGTCAGTATGGGAAAAACAGTGGTGCGACAAGATGACTAAGGAATGGGTTCATCTACTGATTCATGACCTAGGGCCGATTCCATCTGCATGGTACTTAGATGTGGAGCTCCATCAGTGCACCTGCCACTGGGGGACGTTAAAAGAAGAGTTCTTGGGAACATTTGGGTTAGTAGGCTGGATCATGGCGCTTGACGCAGCCCTACGAGACATTGACACTAGGGAGTGGGGAAATCTTGTTCCTTGCACTAGAATTACCCACATGGGAAACACAGATACCAAGCATGATCAACTATCATAGCCTAGGCCTAACAGATAGTAAGGATGATCCACGAGCTGCGTTTAACTCAGAATTGGGAGGGGTGCGCACGACTACTGAGCCGCTCAGGCTGCGAGAGGGATGTAATAGGATGTATCTTACGTTGAATAGGAACACAAAAGGCAGAGTTATCATATCTATAGTGACTCTTACAACAAGGAAACAACTGCGGTCACTCCTCGACCATGCGGGGTATTACAGAAAGTTTGTTTGGGAATACGTGCTACTTATAACACCTCTAAAATACTCATTCTCGCAAGGGATATGGTGCGGTTGGAAGGACACCTATGGGGAAACATGTCTTTGGTTGTAGAGTACCTTAGGAACAAGCCTGTTTTGGGGGGGGGATGCACAAGAGGCACAGATGTTTATTCCAAGCTCAGAAGGTATGCAAAGTGCACATAGGGAGCGAAAAGTGACAGGGGGAATAGTAAAATCAAGTAAAGAGGAGAAGTTACCGTTAAGCAGAGCAAGCAGTTGGAAATTAATGAAGCGATTCCTTGAGATTTTTTACCATTTACTTGATGAAGCTTCGAACGACACTTACCCTACCATTGGATGACCATAGGCACTATAAAGTAGGATAGCTAGCTCAGACAATAGTTCTATATTATGCCCATAACCTATGTGTAGTTTTTTTATTCTACGCGATGTTTTGGGCCTGTTGTGTCCTGCTCATGGAAAAGCGACCCACTCCCACTACCGATAGGCCCCCGGAACCAAGAGTCCCTATTCCCACTAATATAACAGCTCCTAGGCCCGTGGAAGCTTCGATACCTATAGAGCCTGAAAAAGAGGCAGTCATTATTGGGTTAGGGGACGAAGAAATCGATAGGATAATTGCACTCTCGCTCCTTGAGTGGAGGATTAACCTCAGTCCTAGTGAAAAGAGCACTAAAGGGACCTGCGCCATAGTAGTACCCTCCACTATCAACCCCAAGAAAACCTCAGAACCAAGCACGAGGGGCATGGATGTAGCCGTGGAAAGGAATACACAGCTGCTATAGGTCACCAATAAGGATGTCGGGGCCGATTCACAGCTAGCACTAAGTGTGCCAGGGACAAAAAACCCAGCTACCACCTCTCTCCAGAATATAAAGTGGCCAGGTGAGCCTGGTATTGGGCCCCAAAAAAAGCAGCGCGCCCAGCGCTAAGAATATGATGTGACGGTCACACTGACTGATGGTGACCTCGAACAGATCACAGACGCAATTACGCTAGCCACAGAGGAAATATGGGTAGCCATAGAGAAACAACAGAAGGCTACAATTGCCACCTTCAAGAACAAGCTCCACACCCTCCAGGGGAAGGCAGATATGCTGCAGACTAGCGTAACTCAGAAATGAGCTCCCTTGGCGATCAGCAGTACCATGCTTGCACCGAGAGGAAGCCATATTTTCTCCTTACCTATCACTGCCCTTATAAGAACCCAGCTCCAAGTTGATATAGGGGTCCACTTGGACCTGGCTAAGTTGCCCACTAAGGCATTACAAGGTCTCCATGTCGTCGTAATCTGGGAGACCTGCTGACGAGACTTGGAGGTACATCAACAGCTCGGTATGGCCAAGTGAGCCCTCAAATGGAAAGACACAGAAAAATCATTTGCTATATCACATCAGGTGGAGCTTGAAATGGAAATCCACTAGCTCTGCACAGAGGTTTTGGACGGAGTCTCGGTCGCAGCTACACCTCAAGCCAAGGTAGAAATTATGGTTGTAGCAATAAAAGTGTCTCAGACGGAAATGCAGACCATCAAGGCAAAACTCAAGAAGAAAATCTCTAACTTATAGGCTACATTGCAGCCCTCCACGCCACCGGAGGTTCGAGCCCAGCACGCTGTGTTGGTGGCCAAAACTACGAACTACATCTCAGAGAAAATTGCTCAGGGTGCCCAGTTTCTCGAATCAGCCATGCAACTCTGGACCATGGTCCAGTTCAACCCGGTCCTTTGAAAGGTCAATCAAGACTTACGACAGTAGGAAGAAGCTTTCGCACGGGTCGAGGCTACCTTTCCCACCTTGGTGCCTGCGCAATGGTTAGCACAGTTGCGAACCAACAACACTCTCCTGGATGCAATGGAGAAACTCCAGTACCAGAAGCATGTCCTTGAGGAACGATTAAAGCCATGGGCTTCCATAGCCCTCCAGGATCACACAACTCAACCAGACACTGAAAAACGTCACTACGACCACTGAAGGTCCAACATCCCAAAAGTTGGTGGACCTTGAGTAGAGTTTTGTAGCCCAGAGTCAAGAGGTGTTGCCTCCACTAATTACTGCCCTCACTGCACTATGTGCGTAGGTGGAGAACCTACCATCACCGTGAATCGGGACAAGTCACAAGATTGTGTTGGGGGACTGTTGGAAAAGGGTCTCCTACAAAGCTGCGAAACTGGTCCATTTTGTATATTTTTTATTATATTTAGTATAAAGCAGGGGTTTTGGGGTGGGTAAAAGCCCCTAAAGCATTGTAAATGGGTCAAGGGTAGACCAAGAGTCCACAAACCATGGTTTACGGACCATTGGATGCATAGGCTAAAATAGTATAAGTAGTTGAACCTTTTTGAGTTGTAGGACAAGCTAAGAATGATAAGGGATCGCTGCTAAGTGAAAATTGATAGATCTGGTCAAGGTTTTTGGGTAAGGACTCCTGTTGCTGTGTGCACGGAGGGCTTTTGTCCTGCTATGTGTGGACCCTGCTGCTATGTGCGCAAGTTGAGTTTTTGGGGTTTTGTAAGTAGATCTGAAAGATTAATGAAGGCGAAAGTATTGTTGCCTATCTGAATCCACTGGAATTATTGAGATATGAATCTATGACATCTTTATTACTTAGTATATGTTGTTGTGGTATTGGTTTAAGTTGCGAACATACTTGTGTACTTATTTATGTTGCGATCTGGGTTTGTTCTACTTGCTTCATACAAGAATATCTGAAATAGTTGTGTATTGTTATATGAATTCTCGATCTGTTGATTTATGTGAGTAATGTTGATGTTGCACACGTGGATGCAAAGGGAATCTAGGCTCTGTAATACTGGATCGGGTTAGGATCAGGGTGAACGCAACTCTTCTTGACTTACCTACCCTCTCCTAGGGTGCGGAAACCTGGTTCCAGCACCTACCCATACTACTTTGGGTGAGAATTTGGCCTGCGCAAGCACGTTGCTGCCGAAAGGGCCAGTAGTATAGGGTTTGTTGGAAAACCTTGAACATCTAAACCTGGGTCAGGACCCCTCGAGCCAACACTAATGATGAACAAGGCCAAAGTGAAGCAAGTGCAAAGGTTGATGATCAAATCAAAGACCAAGGTAACAATATTGAAGGAAGTAAGGAGGGTAATGATGATGATGGTGTTGAAGGTCAAGGAGGCAGTGATCAAATAGATCATGACATATCTGATGAGAATCATATTGAAAGCAAAGGAGCTGATGACAACACCAAGGGTCAAAGCCATGATGAAAACATTTCCAAAACTACCATCACTCCCCTCACATGCACATACCACAGAGGGCCAAGGCAAGGGTTTGCTTCCTCCGAAAGGCAAGGGGCCTTGCCATCTAAATCAACTCCAAGGCTTGACAAGGGAAAATGAAATATGGACAGGTTAGGGGAAGTAAGAGAAGCAAGAAAACTACTCAAGAGCCTCAATTTATTGACCTAGATAGTGACACTAAAGATAAGGAGATGGCCACTAGATTGTTACTCCAAAGCAAGGATGCTAAAATCAAGGAATGGGAGAGGGATTTTGGTATGGACCAATACATCATTTAGTATTATAAGAATGAGCAAAAACACTTCAAGAAGATAAAAAGGGGTCTGGCCCTCCAGAAGAAGATGAAAAAGTATTATGCCAAGAAGCACAAGCTTGTTTGTGCCAAACTAAAGGAAACCCTACTTGAAGTCCAAACCATAAAAGAGGAAAAAGAGAATTAAAGCCTTGGATATTTAGCTGAATCTTCTCAACAATTTTTCAAGACCACTTAAGGAAGGTCTCCACCAAATTTGAAAGGATTTGCGGAATTTTTTTTTTTTTGAGATTTTTGAGCCTCATTAGTGCAACGCCACTGGCGCTACGTAAACACATGGAGCATCCCCAAGAGAATAACTTGACATTTCTGGATTTCTCACAACCTGCACATCATCCTCACCAAATTTCAGATGATTTGGAGCAGGTTTGACCACTCAAAGGTCAACAAACCTCACTTTTTTCACCTTTTTGCCACTGTTTTGGGCCCAGCGTTGCACAAATGACAGTTTGGAGATTTTTGAATTTTTTACTAGGCTATAGGAGCTGTATCTAGAAAATACAAGTATTTATGGAAATCAGACTCATCAGGCTTTCCAACGAGCCATGACAGAGCCAAATCCAACATCAAGAAGGGGTCCAAAACTTGGTCACAAAAGACCCTATTTTATGTTGAAAGTGGCGCTGCGCAAATGGGCTGTGTAGTGTGGTTTGGACCAAAAGTCAACAAAACACACTCATTTATTGAAAAATGATGTTTTTGAGTTTTTTGAGGAAAAACACTCTAGAATTAGGTGCAAGAAGTTATTTTGGCATTTATTTCTTAGGATATTATGTGCCTTGGGCCTTGCATGGTCTCTTGGCCATAAATGACATTTATGGGTGAATTTGACATTTTCCTACCTTATTTAGGGTTTTTTCCCTCTCATGCTAAGATAAATAAAGCATGAGGGTTTTATTTTAAATGTTGGAATTTGATGAACTTGGAGAGCAATACATGGTTTTTATGAGCTTGGAGAAGAAATTGGTTTTGTGAAGTTGATGAATGGCTTGCTTGGATTGATGATGGAGAAGCTTGTTTGCAGGATTCCTAAGCTTGGCTAATGGTGATGTCTTCTTAATTTTTTTATGTTTTCTTGTTATCATTATGTTTCACTCTTCTTAGATGCTATAGAATAGAAAAGTATAGGTTGAGAAATGCTCCTTGAATCACCTTAGTCCTCCTGTTTTCTATGGCCTTGATGTTCTCCTCTGTTGGGTGTGTTTGAGGAATTCTTAACTACTCCTCAAGCCTCTTTATGCTTGTTTGTTTCATTTATGGATTAATATGTTGGTTAAAAAATATGATTCACAGTAACCCCTGCTTATTTGAGACTATCTAAACTCTGTCTTGGAACCTTTCTTTGAAGTATTGCTTGCTAGGTTAAGTCAAAGAGGTCTTGTTCTAATCTTCCCCTTTTTCCATGCCTATCAGCTTGCCTTAGAGTTCTTTGTAGCTTAATCAACAACTTTTAGGATTTCCCTCTTTGCTTGATTAAAGTTATTATGCTATATTATATGTTTTCCCAAATTCTGAAGGTGAATTTACTAAAGTTAGAAGCTCTTATGCTTTCTATGTTTCACTGGAATTTTTATCTTGGATATTCATTTGTCGAAAGTATTATCATTGAGTAAATGGTTTTCCCTATCTCATGCTTATTATATTTTTCTTATCATATATAAGGCTTTCTTGTTCTTAGGTAAATGACAAAGGATACTTTACTTCCCTTTTCCCTACCTTGTTTTTCACAAACTTGATGTCCACCCCACTTCACACATTACCTTAAGGATCCATTAAACTTGATTGGCCCTGCAACACACTCTGATTCATCATTAAGACACTCATGACTTTCATTGACTCCATAACCCAATGATTTAAAGACCTCTCACTCCACCTATTCCACTTGACCATCGTACCCAACCAAAACAATCAACAAACCCTACATTTAACAACTAGCTTAAAATCAACCATCTAAAGCAAATAAGAACACATATTTTGCATCTAATAGAGAGGTCCCTCTCTGAGTCTAGGAAGGCTAGGTCCTAGAGATCCAAAGACTGGTTCCATGTTGCCCTGTCATTTGGTATACCAATCTACCAAATCACGAGACCCCAACATTTTGGCGATCACAGTGGGACCTTCTGAGTAACTTCATGCTTAAATATTCATTAAAAGATTTAGAAGCCCTTGATTGATAGTATCTGGTGGTTTATCTGCCACCTCATCGCCACACTAACATTCTGGCGATCATGGTGGGACCTTCTGAGTAAGTTCATACTCCTTAAAAGATTCAGAAACCCTTGACTAATAGTATCTGGTGGTTTATCTGCCACCTCATCACCACACTAACATTCTGGCGATCACAATGGGACCTTCTAAGTGATTTCATGCTTAAATATTCATTAAAAGGTTTAGAAACCTTTGACTAATAGTATCTGGTGGTTTATCTGCCACCTCATCGCCACACTAACATTCTAGTGATCACGGTGGGACCTTCTGAGTAAGTTCATGCTTAAATATTCCTTAAAAGATTCAAAAACCCTTGACTGATAGTATCTGGTGGTTTATCTACCACCTCATCACCACACTAACATTCTGGTGATCACGGTGGGACCTTATGAGTTAGTGACAATCTAAGTATCCCTTAGGACTTCAGAAACCTTTGTTAAATCATAGAGAACTCAATTGATAGCCAAGAGTAGACTCTTTTCATTTGAACATCTTAGAAAAATGATGATTCAGCCATAGGACACTCTTACAAACCTTAAGACTACAGAAATAAAACTCAGAAAACCCCAAAAAATCCCTAGATTGGTTTTTTGTCAGTTATTGGTGGTGGACCATAAACATACATCCTCAAAAACAACAAAAATATCCACCTGGTGACTCCACTAGCCTCCAGTAGGCCTATTACTTCACTAGTACTGATTTGTCTCTCTGGATTTGTGTCAAGCCAACCTTGAAAATTTTATGAACCCATTTCCATACTGTGAGAGTTTACCAAGCACTAAGGGAGGTCAGCCTTCAAAGAACAGTCCTAAAAACTTTCAATCTCTTTGATTTTTAAGTTTGAAATCTGGCTTCACATAGGATATGTACCAAATCTCATCCGGACCCAAACCCTCCCAACATAGTTGATGACCCAGAGAAGATTTTGTGGCAAACTTCTAGATCTGGAAACTTAGCCACTATTAGGACCATTCACAGAGCAAGCTCTATACATGAACATCTTACATATTTACAAGATCCCCAGTTTGACTTGCACCATACAAAGAACCTTTTCAGAACCAAGTCACAAACTAATATTGACCAGACTGACCTTGAACCCATAGATTTGGAACAAGTTCTAGTAGAGAAGCTTCTCCTTCTACACCACCAGACTTTCAACTTCTCCATCACTTCAACTCTTTCCATCCCAAATATATTTAGAATTAGTTTATTGGTCCAAGTACTTCCACCACACCCATCCATACCACCATTGTGCAAACCACTCCGCTTCATCATACATCTCCTTTCACTAACCCTCCTCTTGTAAACCCTCCATTATCTCCCATCATGGTAGCTTGGTATGCTCCCTTGGCCTTACCTCAACCCCTAGTGCCTTTTTCAAATGACTATCAATCCAAAATCTCTTATTTCACAGGATCTGAATCCATCACTGCCCAACAGCTTGTAGATAGGATAAATGATGCCTTTGATTACATGGAGATAGAAGAAGAAACTTTTAAAATGAGGATCTTTGCACAAATCTTAGGAGGATAGGCCAAAAAATGGTTCAAAGCATTAACTCCTAATTCAATACATGATCTCCCTTCCCTCTACCAAACTTTCATAAACAAGTGGGAAATCAAGAAAAACTCCCTCCAAATCCTATTCGAATATAACAATCTTAAAAGGAATGTAGGGGAAAGTGTGCAAGATTATTGCACTAGGTTTAACAGTGTCTACAATGCCCTCCCACCTCATATGAAACCCCCACAAGGCCTAGCACTAGTGAAATTTCTAGAAGGCTTTGATCCAGACATGACATTCCAATTGAGAGAAAGAGACCCTGAAACTTTAGAAGAAATGCAAAAGGTAGCTATTAGTGTCGAGGTCAACTTGATTGAAAAGAGAGCTAGGATTAGATCAGAAAAGAGAGTGACCTACAAAGATGAAACCATGCCCTCAACCTCTTCATCTGATACCAAAATATACATCCTAATGAGAACAATGGAGAGAATGATAGAAAGAATAAAATTAAATGAAAGGACACCTCCTAGGGAAAACCAAGCCAATTCCCAAAACCGAAACAGAGCTCAAAACTTCAGAAGAGACACTCCTCAAATCAAACAAAGGGAAAATGACCAAAAAATCAGACCTCCCTTTCAACAAAATTGTGTAGATGAAGAAGAAGGAGAAATTATAGAACTTGAAGAAAGCCATATAAACCTAATAGGTTCTGATAATGAAGATGATGTTTTTCTCACCAAAGAATAATAAAGTTTTTTTTCCTCAGATCAAACTGATACAAACTATGAGGATTTTGAAGACTACCCCTTTGGATTTGAAAATGCCATAATGGAAGTCCATAGGAAATATGACCTTAGGAGAAAAAAGAACCTAGACCCTCCCAAGAAAAGCCAAATAGACATTGCTGTTAGGAAAACACCTGAAAGCACCTCCAAGAAGACAACATACACAAACAATATGGCTAAGAAATCTGACCCAAACAAACAAAAAAATCAGTCAACAAAATAGTGATCCAAGTTGTCCTAGTACCTCAACTAGTGGCCCTATGAAAATCTTGTTGTCTAAAGTCCCAAATCAGATTTAGATAACTAAACCTGTGGAAAATTTTATACCTGAGAAAACTGATATAAGTCTGTCTAAGACACAAATACCTTTCAGTTTTGAGGGAGATATTGCTAAAATTAAGAGTACCATGCCTCTCACTGAACTGATTACCCAAGGTACATACAAGTCTCAAGTTCTGAAAGTTCTAAACATGGGAAATGATGCCGATACTTTACACTTGGCTGATAACACACCTGAGCTATTTTTTGGACCCAAAATAGAAGGAAAATACCAATAAGGGGCCATTCCACCTTTCTACGTCAGCCTAAACATACATGACAAAATCCTACATAATGCCATGCTAGACTACGGTGCCTCTCACAATCTCATGCCAAAATTTTTGATGGATAGATTAGGCCTAGAAATAACTAAACCTTACAAAGACCTATACTCCTTCGATTCAAGTAGGGTCAAGTGTTTGGGCCTGATCAAGGACCTTTGTGTCAACCTAGCACAAGTTCGTACTAAGAATCTTGTCATGGACATAGTGGTTGCTGACATTCCCCCTAAGTATGGGATGATTTTATCCCAATCTTGGGGAGCCAAGCTCCAGGGTAACCTTCAAATAGACATGTCTTATGCTACCATCCCTATTTTTAACCGAACAATGAGATTATACTGAGAGTCACACATGAAATATATGGTTATCAGTCAAGAAAGGCTAGACAATACTCCTTTTTATTCTATTCATTCAGATCTTGATTCTTTCATCTTGTGTAATGAAGAAGAAATTAATGAGCAGGTAAGTGAAGTTGAGATAAATCTAGATACACTGCAACAACCAAACCAGTCTCTACATGAAGAACTCAACAATCAAAACTATAGCAGCCCTGAACAACCATATAATGATAAATTCAAACTTAAATCTCTACAAACTGAAAATGAAATTTCAAAACCAGAAATCAGTTTAGAATCTAAGTCAGGTTTCTCAAATGAAGGACAAACCTCTAGGATATAAATTTTCCCTTTTCTCAATCTAAAAGAGTTGAAATACTCTCACATAATAGAAAAACTTGGGAATCTAAATCAAAGGATTCTTATGTTTTTTCCTTATCTAGACACCTCATTATCAGAAAGTCTTGTCCCTCCAGAAAAGTTGTTGGCTCTCACAGATGTTGCTATGAATCCTAAAGGGAAGTCTGCTGAAAAGAATATAGAGGAATATAATGTAGGTAGCCTAAGAAGGCATAGAATAATTAATTTTTCTAGAACCTTGTCATTTCACACAAAACTAAAATACATCAGGTTATGCAAGAAGTTTCAGGATGCTCTTGTATATAGGAGTAAAATCTTAAAGCCTCATGACATAGAAATTGTTCCTAAGGGGTCTTCTTTCAAGAAAAACCATGAAAACCTTGAGAAAATTATGTCATTAACAAAGAAATCAAAGGGATGCAGGATGTCTATAGACTTTAGGTACCTTGGCAAAACCTCCATAAAATAAAATAAAATAAAATAAAATAAAAACTTTTCCCAAGATAAATTATCCTATGACAAGGGTAGGAGTTTCTAAGAATATGACATTGTATGGTAGTGTTTCAAGTTACTATCGGAAGATACCACTACAGATCAATCAACATAATGATATTTTCAAAATTCCTTGGAATAACTACGTGTTTAACCAAATGCTACCTGATTTATGGAGTGCTGAAGACACCTTCCAAAAAGATAGGGCCCCTGTTTGCAACCTCTTCACTATGATATACATTGATGACATCATCATCTATTTTGAATTTGATAAAGAAAACCATTTTTACTTAAGGAAAACCTTTGACAGAAATAAATATGAGGAGCAAGACTCCAAGAAAGAATACCAAGGAGAACAAGGATTGTTTGAAAATTTCTAGGAAGGAATTTTTACTATGTTTTCAAATGAAGGTAACTATGATTTTTGTTTACAAGAGCTGAATGCACAAATAGTGTTAGGAGATCCTTTTGAGGACAAGATACTCATATACCATAGCTGTAAAAACCCTTAGTTTTAAATATTTTCATTCATTTTACATAAACATTGGATGAGGGAAATCACAAAAGAACAAAAAACAGGAAAAATAGAAAAAGAGGGTAGATTTGAAAAGAGGTAAAGCACCACGCCCAAAAAATAGTACTACTGAATGTGAGAAACCTTAAATGCCACTGTTGTTTCAAAAAGAAGTTCTTGTTTCAATCATACAGCCTAGTCATGGCTGAAACGTGTTTTCAATTTATTGTTGATAAGTTAGTAAAAGATAGCTTGTCAAATCATTCAAACTTGACTTGTCAAAATATAGATTAGGAAAGAAAGATACAGGTTCCACGTGCTTAAAACAGAACCAAGGAGAAAAATGGGGATGAATAGAAAATAATGTATCACTGCCCTAATTTTTCTAGTCTTATTTGGTACAAAAATAACATTTGTGTGTAGCTTTTTCTTATGCCACAAACCCATGGTAAGTGAGATTGTTTAATACTGATTTAAAACCATGCTTTCAATTTCATGTTTATAGCTTAATGAATGAATCCTGTCAAATAGTTTAATCTTGATAGTTGAGTAGTCTAGGTAGAGAATAAAAAGCTCATTAGCATAATATAAACTTTGGAGGAAATAAGATAGAAGTAGATAGTTTGTTTTGCTTTCAAAATTAAAAAAAATTCAAGGGTTTGCTACTCCAAATGCACCCAAGGAATAAAAAATGTTAGACAAGCAGATTGGGTAGGTAGAGATGAAGTTTATCTGATCATGTTTCTCAAATTTATTAAGATCATAGCTTCACAGCAAGCATCAGCAGGTGAAAAGAGGTAAAAATATGCCCAATCGATGAGGCACTGGTCTCCATTAAGCCAGAGATATGAAAGTTCTGGACACCTCCTAAAAAGGAGCTGCCCTCCCCAAGTGGAGCCACTGTTCGTCATCAATAATTTTTGCCTTTGTAGATGACTAAATGATTTCCCTAGATTTCTAGAAACAAATTTCATAAACATTCTGAGTTTTATAAATCTCACTGCCTTCATCATCCTTAAGATAATTGTTTACTATTTCATCATCCCATCATGTCAAGCTCAGCTCACCCATCCCAGAAAACCCATCATGGCCTTGTGTCACTCATTTGGCTATATTTTTTCACCTTTGGCCTCAATACTCTGTTTTTTTTTTGCCTAAACTCCACCAGTGCTACCTAGAGCCACCAATCAACCATCTCTCTTACATATCCAGAAATGCGTCAAGCATTGATGGTCTCAAAATTATCTCGGTAGGCTCTTTAGATAAATCAAGAACTTTTGGATTTTGGATCTTCAATACAACAGTTTATACAGAACTTTGTTTTACACCTAAGGATCCAAATTCAAGTTTTCAAGAAAAGGGTAAGTCCAAAAAGCCATTCCACTAGATCACCTAGGTTTTCATAGGTCATAGGTTTTATTTGGTATCCTAAAAATCTTTGTTTTTCCTGTGTAAAGAGACTGCATTCAAAGAAGAAAAGGGACAAGTATCTTTGTCTGAAACTGGTCAAAAATCCATTCAACAAATGTTTCCTTGGCCCAAAGCACAAATTCTGCAAGGGACAGGTGCCCTTGTTCACATTTCTGCAAAAATGACCAAGGTTTTCATCAACATAATAAGAGGTAAGGTGATGGGATGAAATCATCACTATAAGACATGCACAGTAAAGAGAAAGTCATAAGACCCGTGTTTAAAGAAAATTAAGGTTTCTATGATTGGTTGACAAAATAGTGGTGCCAAAGCAACAAGCTAGTACAAGGTACACAAGGGTAGAAGTCACCTCAACACCACCAAGTACACATTGAAGATTTTCAGAAATAATAAATGAGTTTTGAAAGGTTATAGAGAACTTAGAAGACAACATTGTTTACTTTTCTCTAACAACCCTAAAACCTAGGATTTTGGAAAGATGGATAGAATAGGTCCATGAAATATGATAAGTCCTCCTTCATAACAGCAGATGGCATCCAAAATTTATCCAAGATGTCCCTTAGGGTTTTTCAAAGGTAACATTGTTTCACCTGCAACAAAGAGAGAAAAGGCAAAGAATCTCAGTATAAGAGGCTAACTCCCCAAATGCAGTCAAAGGTCTTCAAAGTAAAAAAAAGAAGGTGTTGGCTCGAGGGGTCCTAACCCAGGTTCGGATGTTCAATGTTTTCCAACAAACCCCTATACTACTATCCCTTTCGGCAGTGACCAGCTTGCGGAGGCCAAAGTCTCACTCGAAGTAGTATGGGTGGGTGTTGGAACTAGGTTTCTACACCCTAGGAGAGGGTAGGTAAGTCAAGCAGAGATACGTTCACCTTGATCGTGACCTGATATGGTATCATAGAGCCTATATTCCCTTTGCATCCATGTGTGCAACAACAATATTACTCATAGAAATCAACAAATCGAGAATTCATATAACAATACATAGCTATTTCAGATATTCTTGTATGAAGCAAGTAGAACAAACCCAAATCGCAACATAAATAAGTACACAAGTATGTTCACAACTTAAACCAATAACACAGTAGCATATACTAAGTAATCAAGACATCATAGATTCATATCACAGTAATTCCAATGGATTCAGATAGGTTACATACTTCTGCATTCATTAATCTTTCAGATCTACTTACAAAAACCCAAAAACCCAACCTGCGCACACAGCAGCAGGGTCCACACATAGCAGGACAAAGGCCCTCTTCACACACAACAGTAGGAGTCCTTACCCAAAAACCCTAACCAAATCTATCGATTTGCACTTAGCAGCAATCTCTTATCATTCTTAGCTTCTCCTACAACTCAAAAAGGTTCAACTACTTATACTATTTTAGCCTATGCATCCAATGGTCCACAAACCGTGGTTTGCGGTCTCTTGATCTACTCTTGACCCATTTACAATGCTTTAGGGGTTTTACCCACCCCAAAACCCCTACGCTATACTAAATATAATCAGAAATATACAAAATGGACCAGTTTCATAGCTTTGTAGGAGACCCTATTCCAACAGTCCCAGAACACAATCTTGTGACTCGTCCCAAGTCACGGCGATGGTAGGTTCTCCACCTGCACACGTATTGAAGTGAGGGGGGTAATGAGTGGAGGCAGCACCTCTTGACTCTAGGCTATGGCACTCTATGTGAGGTCCACTAGCTTTTGGGATGTTGGCCCTTCAATGGTTGTACTGACGTTTTTCAGTGTCCATTTGAGTTCCATGACCACGCCATTGGCATCTTGTGAGAGCTAGAGGGATGTGGTAGCCCATGGCTTTAATCGTTCCTTAAGGACGTGCTTCTGGTACCAGAGTTTCTTAATCGTGTCTAGGAGAGTGCTGCTAGTCTGCAACTGTGCTAACCATTGCGCAGGCACCAAGGTGGGCAAGGTAGCCTCGACCTGTGCGAAATCTTCTTCCTACTGTCGTAAGTCCTGATTGACCTTTCGGAGGGCCGGGTTGAACTAGACCATGGTCCAGAGCTGCATGGCTGATTCGAGAAATTGGGCACCCTGAGCAATTTGCTCTGAGATGGAGTTCATAACTTCGGCCACCAGCGCAGCGTGCTGGGCTCGAACCTTCGGCGGCGTGGCGGGATGCAATGTAGCCTGTAAGTCAGAGATTTGCTTCTTGAGTTGTGCCTTGATGGTATGCACTTCCATCCGAGACGCTTTTATTGCTGCAACCATACTTTCTACCTTGGCCCGAGGTGTAGCTACGATCGAGACTTTGTCTAGAACCTCTGTGCAGAGCTAGTGGATTGCCATTTCAAGCTCCACCTGATGCGATATAGCAAGGGATTTTTCTGTGTCTTTCCATTTGAGGGCCCACTTGGCCATACTGAGCTATTGATGTACCTCCAAGTCTCATCGGTGGATCTCTCAGATTATGGCGGCATGGAGACCTTGTAATGCCTCAGTGGGCAACATAGCCAGGTCCAAGTGGACTCTTGTATCAACTTGGAGTTGGGTTCTTATAAGGGCAATGCTAGGTAAGGAGAAGAGGTGGCTTCCTATCAGTGCGAGCACGGTACTGTTGTTTGCCAAGGGAGCTTGCTTTTGAGTTACTCTAGTCTGCAGCGTATTTTCCTTCCCCTAGAGGGCACAGAGCTCATTTTGGAAGGTGTCAATTTCAGCCTTCTGTTTTTTCTCTATGGCTTCCCATCTTTCCTCTGTGGCTAGTGTAATTGCATCCGTGATCTGTTCGAGGTCACCGTCAGTGAATGTGACCATCGCATCATATTCTTGGCATTGGGCGCGCTGCTTTTTTCGGGGCCCGATACCAGGCTCACCTAGCTGCTTTGTATTATGAATAGAGGTGGTAGCTAGGTTATTTTTCCCTAGCACACTTAGTGCCAGCTGTGAATTGGCCCTGGCATCCTTATTGGCAAGCTGTAGTAGTTGTGCGTTCCTTTCCGTGGCTATGCCTGCGCCCCTCTCGCTTGGTTTTGGGGTTTTCTTAGGGTTGATATTGGAGGTTACTACCATGGTGTAGGTCCCTTTGGTTCTCTTTTCGCCAATACTTAGGCCACTCTTCCACTCAGGGAGATAGAGTGCAATTATCCTATCGATTTCTTCGTCCCCTGACCCAATAATGACTGCCTCTTGTTCAGGCTCTGTAGGTACCAAAGCTTCCATGGGCCTAAGAGCTATTTTCTTAGTGGGAACATGGACTCTTGGTTCCAGGGGCCTATCAGTAGCGGGAGTGGGTCACTTTTCCATGAGCAGGACACAACAGGCCCAAAAAATCGCCCAGCATAAAAAAACTACATACAGGTTATGGGCATAATATGGAACTATTGTCTAAGCTAGCTATCCTACTTTATAGTGCCCATGGTCGTCCAATGGTAGGGTAAGTTTCATTCGGATCTTACCATCAAGTAAATGGTAAAAAATCTCAAGGAATCGCTTCATTAATCACCAAGCGCCTGCTCCGCTTAATGGTAACTTCTCCTCTTTACCCGATTTTACTGTTCCCCCTATCACTTTTCGCTCCCTATGTGCACTCTGCGTACCTGCTGAGCTTGGAATAAAAATCCATGCCTCTTGCACATCCCCCCTCCCCAACACAGGCTTGTTCCTAAGGTACTCTACAACCAAAGACATGTTTTCCCCACAGGTTTCCTCCTAACCACACCGGATCCCTTGCGGGAATGAGTCTTTCAGAGGCGTTACAAGCAGGGCGTATTCCAAAACAAACTTTCTGTAATACCCAGCATGGCCAAGGAGTGACCACAGTTGTTTCCTTGTTGTAAGAGTCACCGCATATATGATAACTTTGCCTTTTGTGTTCTTATTCAACGTAAGATACGTCCTATTGCATCCCTCTTGTAGCCTGAGCGGCTCGATAGTTGTGCACACGCCTTCCAATTCTGAGTTAAACAAAACTCGTGGATCATCCTTACTATCTTTTGGGCTTGGGCTACGGTAGTTGATCATGCTTGGTATCTGTGTTTCCCATGTGGATAATTCTGGTGTGAGGAACAGGTGCGATTCACTCCACTCCCTAGTGTCAATGTCTTGCAGGGTTGCGTCAAGCACCATGGTCTGGCCTACTAACCCAAATGTTCCCAAGAACTCTTCTTTTAACATTCCCTAGTGGCAGGTGCATCGATGGAGCTCCACATCTAAGTACCATGCAGATGGAATCGTCCCTAGATCATGAATCAATAGGTGAACCCATTCCTTAGTCGTCTTGTCGCACCACTGTTTTTCCCATACCGACAGATATTCGCGTGGATCTTCCGATCCAAGAAATGTCTTGACCAATAGGCTGGTCAGGGCTTCAAATCGCAGGATCATCATATCCTGACATGCCTCCCAATCCTAGAATTCCTCCTCATGTGTCTCCCACTAGCGCACAGGTATTCCATGCAAGGCTAGCTTAAGGGCCCATACCCTTCGTCCCTTGGGAACCTCTGCTTCGAATACTCGCAAAAATTCCTTAATGCTACTAGAAGCATCAAATTAGGTTAGGTCTCTTACCTCTGAGGAAATTCAGCGGAAGTCCCTGGTGACTAAAAGACATCGCAGCGCTGAGACATCATGCAACTGGTTTTGCCAATTATCCATCTCCCCGTCAGAATCAGATAAGAATTCACTGTCCTTTTTGCAGCAGAGTACTCCTTCCGCTGTGGGGTTGATCCAATCTTCCTCCCATGCAGTCAACTTGTTAATGTGATCCACCTCCTCTTCATCATGCAACGGCTCTGTATATCGTTCACCTTCTTTGGGATCTAATGGTACTATCGCCCTTGTGCTGTTATTCTCAAACACCATGCTTCTCTTTTTGAGGTTAATGATACCACCCATATCTATGGCCCAGTCCAATCCCAAGAGCGCAGGGTATGGTCTGCATCTTCTACAATTTCTATTACTTCAAAATCAGCTCGGTCCTTTACTCCTGCGATATCCACTGTAATTTTAGACAACCTTCCTAGCGGGATGATTTTCTGTTGATTTTCCATGCGCAGCTGAATAGTGGACCATTCCAACTTAGGCTCTCCCATTCATTTCCAAGTCTGCTTAGGTAACACGTTAGCATCTGACCCTAGATCCAAAATAACCTGGCTCATTTTGTAGGCACCAATCTGCGCAGACAACTACATTTTTCTTCTGGTGAATTTATTATACCTGTATAGCTTGTGCACATCCTTGACTTCCAGGGTTAGATTGGGTCATGTTGCGTAGCTATCTATTAATGCCTGAAGGTTCTCCACAGCCTTTGGGTTGCGTAGCAGTTTCATACATGCCTGCAAAAAGGGCTCAACCTCCTCATTTTCCTTGAGGTTCGTAGGTGGTCGAGCAGTAGTTACCTTTGTCTCATCAAAGTCCTTGCGAGCTATGATAAATGTTTCTTTCCTCCTTTTTAGGTCTAGGCCTTCTTGTTTGATAGCAGCTTGACGAATTTTTGGTTCCATCACAGCCTCCTCCTCAGGCCCCCTGGTGGCCATCCTACTACGTGTCACCACATTCACACTCGGATATTTGTGTTGCAGCTCAGCCTTAACTCTCTGCACATTTTGCGTAGGTGTCGACTGCTTTTCCTTCATTTTCGCTATCAAGATCGGGCAATCTTCAATCACATGGTCCAATTGTCTGCAATATCGATAGGATTTCCTAGTGGGGTTCAGGTAGTTGCTTGCAAAGTGCCCTACTTCTCCATAGTTATAGCAGATTAGTTGACCTCGTCCCCATCCTGTACTTCCACTGTGTCCTCCTCCCCTGCCCCTTGATGGGGAGCTAACTAAACCTATAGGGTCCTTGGCGACGCAGGGTCTGATTGTACTTTGTATAAGTTTCCTCGATCAATTATCAAATCATATGTCTAGCAGTTTTTTTCCTCATGTCCCACCGATTTGCAGAACCTACACCATTGCTGCTTTACCTCTAGAATGTATGCAGCAAGGAGAGGACAGTGGTTAGTATCGTGCAGCCTTGCGACGCAGCAATCATCGCACCAGAGCGCTGGCCCACTGGGTCTCGCAGCTTCCCTAGGGCGCAATGGGCTAGGTCCCCCGCCCTGCACATAATCTTCTAATAGAGGATAGTTATCCTTGGTATGGCCATTCACCCGGCATCGTATGCACCATCTTTCGGGGCTAGCCTCTGCCCCTTGTTCCTTTCAAAGGTTCGATATCTCTACATGCATCGCTTCCAACTGTCCCTGGATTTTTTGGACGCCCAGCTAAGTCTCGTCCCGAGGTGCAGCTTCTAACTTCATGGCACCTTCTAAGGCCTTCTCCTGCAATTCGAAAGTTTGGTTCCCCATAGGTACATGTAGGTGAGGCAGCAACATAACAATAAACCATTCTGTTTGTTGTTTGTCATCATATTGGAATCCCCCTTCTCTGATCACCTTCTTTAGTCATTGATCAGACTCCCACACAGATTCAGAAGGTCCTTGCTTGAAGTCTTTTAGGTCAACCACAATTCGGGAGTAGGAATTAGGTTTCTTGAACTACTGTTTCAGGGTGTTCTTAATATCTTCAATGGTTGCATTTGCGTTTTGGCCGATGTATCCCATGTACTAGTCCAAAGGTCTTCCTTCGAAGGCAAGGGACAAATTTTCCCTTTTCATTGCATCACTAGCCACATTCTGCGCAGTCCATACCGATCCTGTGACAAACCAGAATTGTTCCATGTCCTCATCCCCCACACCCTTAAAGGTCGGAAATTTCATGTGCGCAGCTATGTCATCTTCCGGTGGCGGAGGGGTTGGTGAATTCTTACCTCTAGGCTGATTTGAAAGCGGTGTGGTTGGAGGGCTCTGCGAAGTTGCTTCCCTTAATGGACTATAGGCCAATCGATCTCCTTCTAGGTTGGCCCTATAGTACTTTCCACTCCGCGTTGTGCTTCCATCCAGATCAGTGGTCATTCACTCGGTATGGCTAATAGAATACTCTTTTCGCATAATAATATCTTGATCAAAAATGGAAACGTCTTCAGAAACTTACATCGGAACCCAGTGAAGAATATTCGCTCTGATTCAGAGCAGGAGACAAACTGATCAATGTAAAAATCTGTCACAAATGCCCCTAACACGCTGTCTACCCAATGGTCCACTGTGTGAGTGATAGTGTTATCAGTCTTTTCTAGCTACTAGATTAGTTCGGGGGTCCACTCTGTGATATTCTCATCCTTCCAACACTTCTGGAACTCTACCAGTCTTGTGAGCCACTCTTGGAGCTCGATCAAAATTGTTACAAAGAATATCTCGTAGGTCTCTGTGAAAATGTACTTATTCTTCCACTCTTCGGTGGTCAACCTCTTACTGTGGGTCCATTGTGCGAGTGATGGTGTTATCAGTCTTTTCTAGCTGCTGGATTAGTTCGGGGGTCCACTCTATGATCCGATCGTCCTTCCAACACTTCTGGAACTCTAATAGTCTTGTGAGATACTCCTGGAGCTCGATCTAAATCGTTACAAAGAATATCTCATAGATCTTTGTGAAAATGTACTTATTCTTCCACTCTTCAGTGGTCAACCTCTTACTACGGCTTTCTTTTATGGAAAATTCCTGAACTTTCTATTCAAACCATTCATCAATTTCCTTTCTCTTCGGCTTCCAGTACGGCCTTGGCATTACTTGATCCCTCTCCCAAAATGCTCCAGGTCCCAACAATGAAACTGTTAAGTCCCTATATTAATAATGTAGTCCCTTATTATGTTAGTGTAGCCCCACATATTTTTATTGTTGTACCCCTGTAACCCCCATATTGTTATTATTGTGCCCTTACATTATTATTGTTAGGTCGGCTAGGATTACATTGTGGCCCCACTAGGATTATATTGTGGCCCCATGGACTCCTATATATAGAAGGAGGTTTTGTTCATTTGTATCATCCAAGAATTGTTCATCTATGTAATGTATTGGAGGTTTCCCCCTCAAAGTGGCTCATTTCTAAGGCGTTGATATCTCTCTTCTTCTCTTTTTGGAGCTGGTTACACAACATTTGGTATCAGAGCTTTGGATTCTAGGGTTTCGCTGCTCCAAACAGGTCATCGTGGCATTTTCACTATAACTGTTTTTCTACAAAGTTTCAGAAGCTGAAATTTTTAGGGTGCGAAGCTGAAATCCTGAGGAAGATTGTCTAAAAATTTCAGAGCCTGGTTCGCAATATTTTCGGAGATATGATCCGTGGAAGTTAGGTCTTTTTTCAGGATCCTAAACAGGTCATCGTGGAATTTGCGCTATAACGTTTTATCTACGAAGGTGAAGAATCTGAAATTTGTATGGTGCGAATCTGAAATCCTGAGGAAATTCTTCAAAAAAATTTAGAGCTTGGTTCGTAATATTTTCGGAGATATGATCTGTGGAAGTTAGGTCTTTTTTCAGGCTCCTAAACAAGTCATCGTGGAATTTGCGCTATAAATTTTTTTCTACGAAGGTTCAAAATCTGAAATTCATATGGTGCGAAGCTGAAATCCTGAGGAAATTCGTCAAAATATTTCAGAGCTTGGTTCGTAATATTTTTTGAGATATGATCTGTGGAAGGTAGTGCTTTTTCAGGCTCCTGAATTTCATCTCAAAGAGGTGATCGTGGGAAAAGTTCAATAACTCTTTCTCTGGGCATCGGATTTGAGTGCCGTAAAAAGTGGTCACAAGTACACAGACTGTAGTTTCTTGGCTATCAATTTCAGAGACAAAGGACAAAACAGTGACACGTGGAAATTCGTACAAGTTCGCTCTACTAAACCATTCCATAATTAGGTCATTGTGGGAGATTGGACACAACTTTGTCTTGGAGAATCCAAATTAGGTCAGACCTGTGGCATTCAAAATAGAATTCAGAGGGATGTTTCATTGCTGAATTTCAGATATTGAAGAGTCACAATCACAGAGATAGTCCAATTCCAATATTGAGCTCCTCAAAAGCAAGTAAAAGGTGTGTATTGTTTTTCCCGAATTGCATAAATCTTGTTTGAAAAATCAGTTTGAAGTGATTCGAAGGGCCTATTGAGCATATATTTCAGTATTTCATTCTGAAATGCCTCCTAAAAAGAATTCAACACCCATTAAGCCCTCAAAAATATATACTATGATGCATGAAGTGGAAGAATTGCAATATGAGATATCAAAATTACAGTACCAAGTGCAACAAATTTCAATCTTACGAAGAGCAACCGAAGATTACATAGATGGTTTAAAAGAAGAAATGGAGGCTAAGTTGGATGGTTTGAAGGATAAAATAATAGCTAATATGGATGATAAATTAGTGGAAGATGACATTGAGCATCAACAACAAGTTCTCCAACTCTCAAAGGATAACCTAACTTTGGTGTAGAATCTATTGAAACAACAGGAATATCAACATCACATCGAAAGAAGTTCTGAAGCAGTCACAAAAACAAGAACTCGACAAGTACGATCAATTTCAGAGTATCTCAGCAAGTGGAAGAACTTTCCTGTAGAAGATTCCACATGGGAGAATGAGAATTTTATACAGAGGCATCAAGAAATAATCAAGCGTTGAGGACAACACTTGTTTGAAGGAGAGGGGCATGTTAAGTCCCTATATTAATAGTGTAGTCCCTTATTATGTTAGTGTAGCCCCACATATTGTTATTTTTGTACCCCTGTAACCCCCATATTTTTATTATTGTGCCCTTACATTATTATTGTTAGGTCGGCTAGGATTACATTGTGGCCCCATGGACTCCTATATATAGAAGGAGGTTTTGTTCATTTGTATCATCCAAGAATTTTTCATTTATGTAATGTATTAGAGGTTGCCCCTTGAAGTGGCTCATTTCTAAGGCGTTGATATCTCTCTTCTTCTCTTTTTGGAGCTGGTTACACAACATAAACCATTTTTTGGCTCGAGGGGTCTTGACCCAGGTTTGCCAACAAACCACTATACTACTGACCCTTTCGGCAGTGACCTACTTGTGCAGGCCAAAGTTTAACCCGAAGTAGTATGGGTGGGTGCTGGAACCAGGTTTTCGCACCCTGGGAGAGGGTAGGTAAGTCAAGCAGAGTTGCGTTCACCTTGATCATGACCCGATCTGGTATCACAGAGCCTAGATTCCCTTTGCATCCACATGCGCAACAACAATATTACTCACAAAAATCAACAAATCTAGAATTCATATAACAATACACAGCTATTTCAGATATTCTTGTATGAAGCAAGTAGAACAAACCCAGATCCCAACATAAATAAGTACACAAGTATGTTCGCAACTTAAACCAATAACACCGTAGCATATACTAAGTAATCAAGATGTCACAAATTCATATCACAATAATTCCAATGGATTCAGATAGGCAACAATACTTCCGCATTCATTAATCTTTCATATCTACTTACAAAACCCAAAAAACCCAACCTGTGCACACAACAGCAGGGTCCGCACATAGTAGGATAGAGGCCCTCCGCGTACACAGCAGTAGGAGGCCTTACCCAAAAACCCTGTGCAGATCTATCTATTTTCATTTGGCATCAATCTCTTATCATTCTTAGCTTCTCCTGCAACTCAAAAAGGTTAAACTACTTATACTATTTTAGCCTATGCATCCAATGGTCCACAAATAGTGGTTTGCGGACTCTTGGTCTACCCTTAACCCATTTACAATGATTTAGGGGCTTTGACCCACCCGAAAACCCCTGTGCTATACTAAATATAATAAGAAATAGAAAAAATGGACCAGTTTCGCAGCTTTGTAGGAGACCTTGTTCCAACAGAAGGCAAGCTTAGGGTTAAGTATCAAAGAGAGGAATCAAGTTGAAACATAAGGTTACTATTCAGAAAATGAGGTATCAAACTCCAAAAGGGCACTAAGGGATCAAAGGAAAATGTACTATAGGCACCTACAAAAATTAGAAGTGGCCAAGGGAAAACATGGTAAACCTGATGCACATCTCTTTGCCAAAAGGACCTCACCGTTAGAAATATCAGTGAAAGGTAAGGAACACTTGTTTCAGGTCAATTGCACTTAAGAGGGCCAAAAAGGATAAAGATTGTGTTTTCAGTTTTTCAAGAGCATGCCAAAAGAAGTTTTGAATAAGTGCCCAATTTTTCTAAGGTAAAATGGATGAAAGAGGCCTTTACACTCCCTCAGCCAACTATCGCCACAAGAAGGAGAAGAAAAGGTGCCTTCAGAAAGTCTCCAAAATACTGCAAAAAATAAAAATTTATCAGTAAAAGAAAAAAGATTGAAAAACATAATAAAGTGAGTTTTCAAGTTAAATTTATCTTTATCAAGGAGTATAAACATCTTTTAATCTCACTTTGAGCTTATTTTGCACTTGGTGGAAGAAAGAAAGCCTCAACAGAAGAAACAAAGTGTTTTTGACCGTTTTCTGGGCAAAGTATTCGGGCGCTGCGCAAATGCAGGTTGGCACTGCACTAATGGGCCACCCACCTGTTCAACATTGCGCTGCGCTGTGAAAATATCACCAGACGTTATGCAAACCCTGGGTGCTATGAAAATGTAGGCCCAACTCGCCCAGGACTGACAGAAACGACACGACCACCCGACATACTGCATAACTGTTCGGGTGCTGTGCGAAACTGGCCGCCTGACACCTCCACACGGGCCCGGCATTTCACCCGACTCACCCGGGAGACTGGAAAAAGGTGCACATCTTGGCGCTACACTAACTGTTGTGAAAACCTTGCCAGCATTGCACAAATAGCCTGGAGCGACAACTTGGGCAAGGCACTGTGCAAACATAGAGAGCCTTGCAAAGGCCAAATCTCTTGCCCTAAATTGATTTTTTGTCTTCCATTTGTCTCCAAAGATCTGCAAAAATTCAAGAAATGGTAAGTGGATGTCTCCCCTAATCCTCAAGAGAATTTCAAATTGTTTTTAGTCTTTTATGGTTTTTTAAAGATTAAAACCCTAAGAGGGTAAAACACTAGGTCTTGTGTGCAAAGGAGCCTCTGTTTAAAACCTCCTAAAAGCCAGTTTATATGTCATGTAATGATCAATGAGTTAAGGTGCCTACAAACATAGTTGAGAAGGGCTTCCTTAAGCTCCAAATCCACTAAACCCTAAGGACCCTAGCCTCCACATAACCCATCCTCTAAAGTTGACTCCATCACCTTTTTTACCTTGTTTTCACCAAACCCTAAGTTTTCAAACCACCTCTCCTATAATTATGTCAGGAGCTGAAAACAATAGTGGTAGTGAAGGTGGTCAAAGGCCTTTAAGACCTAATCATAATGGAGGGAAACTGAATAGATTGGAGCCTCAAAGCACTGTGGAAATCACCTCCTCTCCTAGGATCCTATCATACTTTCAGAATGCAAGATGATTTTAGTTTTGTGAGAAGGTCAAATAGGTGAAGAGCCACCTTGAGCTCACAAGGTTCCTCATTCTCAACTTGCATAACAAGCACTCAAACCTTGCAGGAGTGAATTTTGAGATTTCAACAGGTGCCATCTCTGAAGCCACAAGTATCCCTTCAGTGGGTGAAAAATGGTTTAAGAAGGGAAAATTAGACAAATATTTCTTTGAGCCATTCAACAAAACAAGGTATAGAGGAGGCAGCAAAACAATTTTCCCATTCTCACATTTCAATCACAAATATGCCTCCTTGATGTTGGCTATCATGAAGTACTTCACCTGTGAGGGGAGTTAATCTAGGCTCTATACCTATCATGTCAGACTCCTCATTCATTTCACAAGGGTTAAGGTGCTAAACTTGCCTTATTATCTTTATAGGAGCATTGAGAAAATGTCTTCTATTGTCTAGAGGAGGAATCCCCCACAACAAATGTTAGTATGAATCCTTTGTCGAAGTGTACGAAAAAGGACCACTTTAGCTACGCATAACTAATAGCCCTAACAACAAAAGTGGCTGCCAATATCTTCAGATCTGCTGTTAGTTGAACAAGAAAAGAGCTGCAAAAACCAGATCTATGCATGGAAAGACATTAAGCAGTAAAAACAAGGGTTTGCTCCATATACCAATAGACAAGACAAGAACAATTTTTGAAAGAATTTTGTATTAATTGGGCACCTGGGAGGAAAACAAGAAGGCGTATCCAATTCTCCTCAGTGGGATGGGTTCTTGGAAGTCCTCAGCACTTCAGATCTAAGATTTCTCTCTCTTGTTGGTGTAGAAAACCAAATGCAAAGAATAGAGCTCAATGGGAGCTCACACAACAAATGATGGAAAAATGGGACCAAGTGTATAGATCCAGAGTGATCTAATAGGCAACAAAAGGTGAAGAATGGTAGAAAAAACCCTCCTATTTATAACAAAATATTGGGTCATTCTAGATCTTGGTGCATGGGTTAACCAGATCTAGATCCACTTTTTATGGAATATTTTATTATATTTGTTGGAGGGAAAAGGTATTTGACTTGGGTCAAATCCCTTAATTTGTCAAAAATAAATAAATAAATGATTTATTTATCTTTTAAGGAAGCGGTTAGAAGATAATCAAATAAATAATGATTTATTTAATTATTTAAGGAAGTGGTTGAAAGATAATTAAATAAATAGTGATTTATTTAATTATTTGTGGGTGATTTGGTCATATTTAACAAGAAATATTATCTAAATAAGATTTAAATAATTATTCCTAGAAAATAATAAGATAAATAAAGGTTTATCTAATTAATTTCTTTGTTTTTGGGTTAAACATGACTAGGAATAATAATTAAATTATGGTTTAATTAATTATTCCATGAGGAAAATTAAACAAAAATAGGTTTGTTTAATATTTCCTTTTGGGGTTTCCTATCTAGACCATAAACAACCTAATAAATGTGGTTTATTAAGTTATTTTACATAGTGAAAGCAATTTTACTTAGGGTAAAATTGGTCTTACATGGTGTACTTGGGTCCATCTAATGATAATAGGTTAGATGACAAAAAAATGGTGTAACAGATTGCCCCCCAGCGTGCGAGTGTCAGGAGCAAATCGTATGACCGAAGTACGTTGTAAGAACTCAATCACCAGACAACAAAAGGGAAGTCAGAGAGAGAAATGCAAGGTAGATAGTGTGTTGAAGAACTAGACCCTGAGGAGACGAGACTCGCAGGTGCAACAAGTCTCTTTTTATGAGAGGGTACCTGTGCTGAAGGCGGCGGGGGAGGCATACCTATGCCCGCCGAGACAAAGTATGAAAGAATAGTGTGTCCAGTAAACAAGGGACCGAACCATAAAGTACAGCTGGCATAATCATGAGCCAGATAAAAATACAATGAGGAATCCCATATACATGCTGTGCCTGGGATAACAGCCAGGACTTGTACAATAATATCTGAGTACATGAGATATAAATACAACCCAAATGCCCCCTGTAAATGGGGAAGGGCTCACAAAATCTGACTGATACATGCAAATCAAAGAGGCGCTGCAAGTAGCTAAGGCCAACATCATCAAATATCTGGAGCTGCATCGAAGGCTGCAAGGAAGAGGTCATCCAGGCATGTGGGGGGCTACCTGCAGGGCCACCCCCTCATGAGGGTTGAGACATCTCACACACACCCGGGAATCATCAAGAGTTGCTGCTGTATCACTGAACCATCAAGTATACGGATCTCGGTCATGCTGAAAGGAGCTGGAGTGGAGAAACAATCAAGTCAAAGGGAAATGAGAGATCCCTTTGCCTGATCCGAGGCACCGAACAAGAGTGGAAGCTGGAACCAAGGTACACCACCCTCTAGACCCGGCTTCTGGAATGAATGAGTTGATGTCGACAGAAGGAGGTCCGCCATAAGTGAGGCAATGAGAAATCCTCAACTAAGGCACGAGAGAAAATAGTAGAGTGAGGGACAAACTGACACTAATGATGATGGTGAAATGGAAAGGACTGAGTAGCGAATGGACGACTTCCCTTGTTAGAGCATAAAGGGCATGAATGACATGGTAGCGACTGACGCAATATCATAAGGGATAGGGGACAGTGGGACTGAAGGTCATAATGTGCGACACAAGAGAGAGACCAAGCAATGAAGGATGGAGGGCTATAGCGGGGTACAGAGGGACTCGGGATAGACTCCATGAATGCAATGATGACTCAACTTGGATGCTCTAAACAAGGGTGACTCGATGGTGCTGCCACGCAGTAAAGGTCCAATGGGGGACCATGAAAACATGAGTACAAGGTGGGAACTCATGATGAAAATCGACACGAACGTGGACAAGTATGGAGGTGAAGTGGTGCCCTGAGTACGAGTGTCGTAAGTGAGGAGATTCGATTTAAAGGGGAGGTGAAGTGACCCTCCTTGGACAAAAATGGGTCCGGGTGAAGTAGCAAATCAAAAAAATGAAAAAAGATGCTGGCTATCTAAAAGAAAATAAAACATGCATTTCAAAAGGGAAATGCTAAGGGTAATATTTCTTAAGATAGAGTCCATTGCGAGGATTAGGAAGGGGATTGCCTTCGAAATCCTCTAAGAGGTATGCCCCCTTACCGAGATCCTTACTGATGATGTAAGGGCCTATCCATAATGAGTCGAACTTCCCATGACCAAGGACATCATGGACATGGTCATAGACTAGAACAAGGTCGCCTTTGTGAAAAGTGCGAGGCTGGACTCTTCGGTCATACTGAGCTTTGGTGCGTTTCTTGGCCGCTTCCATGGTTTGCAAGGCAACACGGCGGTCTTCGGAAGCGCGCTCAAGCATGATAAGTCGTTGTTCTAGAGGTTGGGTTTCAAGGAGAAGTTCAACGGCCAGATGCAGGGAAGGAATTTCACACTCGATCGGTAAGACTGCCTCCTCCCCAAAAACGAGGTGGAAAGGAGTAAACCCGGTGGCGGTTTTGACAGAAGTCCAATAGGCCCATAAAGCAGGGAAGAGCATGAGATGCCAGTTGGTTTTGTGCTTATTCACTGTCCGTTGAAGCATAGTCTTGAGGATTTTGTTGACTGCTTCAACTTGGCCATTACCTTGGGGGTAATAGGAGGAGGAATATTGGTGCTCAAAACCCAACAGTGAGGATAGATCGCACCATATCTCATCTTCAAAATGTTTACCATGGTCAGAGACCAGTTTTTTCGGAACCCCGAATCGAACGATAACGTGGTTAAAGAAAAAGAGGGCCGCGGTAGCTACCGTGTTGTTAAATGTTGGCATGGCCTCGGCCCATTTTGTGAAATAGTCGACCGCCACGATGATATATTTGTGGTTACCAGCAGATGGCGGGCGACACTCCATAAAGTCGATGGCCCATTTACAGAAGGGACCAGTGGAGACGACCGGATGGAGGGGAGCTGGGGGAGCTCGCGCCTTAGGGGGGAAATGTTGGCAATTGGGACAGTGTTTGACTGCCTCAATGCAATCACTGAAGAGGGAAGGCCAAAAATACCCAGTGCACATGACTTTCTGGGCAGTAGCAAGGCCGGAGAGGTGGCCACCGCAAGCGCCGCTATGGCAGGCATTAAGGACCTGTTCAGCTTCAGCGTGTGTGAGACAACGACGAAGGACAGTGTCAACCCCGCGACGATAGAGGTCATCGCCGATAAGGAGGTATCGGGGAGCCTGGTGTCGGATACGTCGGCGAGCCTCACGATCAAGGTGGAGGGCGAAATTTTGGGTTCGCAAGTAAGTAAGAATATCACCATACCACGGGTCGTTGGAAGTAATGGAAAATAAGTGTTCATCAGGGAAATCATCATTAACTGGAGGGTCTTGCGATCCGGTAGGTAATTCAGAAATGAGCTCAGCGAGGGCTAAGCCTTTCTTACTCTTTGGTGTGACAAATTCGAGGTCGGATTCCTGAAGGATAACGACCCAACGGGTGTACTTCCCAGTGAGGATACGACGACTCAATAGGAAAGCCATGGGGTTGGAATTAGTCACGACCTTGGTGGAGTGCATGAGGATATAATGACGAAGTTTTTGGACTGAGAACACGACAGCCAGCGCTAATTTTTCTTCATATGAGTAGGAAACAGGAGGCCCTACAAGGTTCTTACTGACGTAGTAAATCACATGCTCGATACCATTGTCATCTTCCTGGATAAGGACCCCAGCGATCGAATAGGTGGAAGCGGAGATATACAGGATGAAGTCCCGATCAAAGTCGGGAGGGTGGATCAAGGGAGCGGATGTGAGGGCCTGCTTGAGGGCATCGAAAGACTCATGAGCATAGGAATCCCAAAAAAAGGGGATAGTAGATCGGAGGAGTCTAAGGAACCCATGTGCGGTGGTGGCATAGTCAAGGACGAACCGACGAAGAAAATTAGCTTTGCCTTGGAGACTTTGGAGCTGGCGGAGGGTACGCGGAATCGGAAGTTCAAGAATGGCTTAAAATTTCAAAGGGTCAAGAGTGATACCATCCTTAGACACGATGAAGCCTAAGAGTCGGCCGGCAGGAACGCAAAAGACGCATTTCAACGGGTTAAGGCGGATATTATACTTGCGACATCGGAGAAAAATGGTACGCGGATCGTGGAGGTGCTGCGCCCGATGCTTAGAACGTGCAGTGAGGTCGTCTAAATAAGCAAGGATAATATGAGCTAAGTCATGGAAACAATAATACATGGCCCGTTGGAAAGTGGCGCCGGCATTTTTAAGGCCGAAAGGCATGACCCGGTAAGCAAAAGTTCCCCACGGACTAATGAACGCGATTTTTAGTTGATCAGCAGGACGGATAACAATTTGGTTGTATCCGGAGAAACCATCCATAAAGGATAGAACCTCATGCCCTGCACACTCGTCAATGATTTGGTCAATGAACGGTGTGGGGAAGTTGTCTTTGGGACAAGCTTTGTTCAAGTCACGAAAGTCTGTGCAGACACGGATGGTGCCTTGTTTCTTGAGAATGGGAACTGGGTTGGATACCCAAGTGGTGTGTTCAATGGGGTAAATGAAACCAGCCTGCTTGAGCTTATCGATTTCGGCTTTGATAGCGTCACGTCTGGAAGGATGAATGGGTCTCAACTTTTGACGGACTGGTTTGGCATCAGGCCATGTGTCGATATGGTGTTCGACAATGGCGGGATCGAGTCCGGGCATTTCAGAATAGGACCAGGCGAAGATATCACGGAATTCTTTGAAAAGCTTGGTGTAAGCTTCGATTTCTTCCGGGGTGAAGTGGGTGCCCAAGGTGATATATTCTTCGATTCCTGGTTTGACTGAAATGTCAATTTTGATGGTAGGAGAGATATTGGCCATGTTTCCTTCTTCGAAAGCATCAGGTGAAGGGATGGGATTTTTGAACCAATCGACAGCATTGGGAATGAAGTCTTTGGTTTCCACAGCATATTGGTCATGGGACTGTTGTGGGAGGAAGTATGCGCGATGGTGCATATCGTCCCAGGGAAAGTCAGGGTTGGTCATGGCTTCCATAATGTCTTCATCGGACTGGAAGATGGGAAGACTGGAGGAAGACGGGTCACCCGAGGAGGTAGTGATGTGTGACGGGTCATCAGAAGGAAAAGGGCTCAGATGCGCAATGTCAACAGATCCAAGGTTGACTGAGGAGGAACCGAGAGTATCTGCGAGTTGAAGGTGAGGTGAACTATCTCGCAAGGATGATGATAGGTGCAAAATGGTGGTTGAAGGCTCTGTTGGTTCGATAGTGGGAGGAGGAATGGGAATGGGAGTAGGAATATCCTCTGGTCCTATCGAAGTATGACTCGCAGACAAGTGAGAAGGTATCTTGTCGTGCGTAGTCTTGAATTGGTGGTACGTGTCCAAGGAGGAAAGATACTCATCAATGTGGGGACAGAGGTGGGTGTAATGGCCGTGGAAATCGCATAAAGCACAAGGGTGGTTTGTGCGCAAGGTTTTGAGTTTCGGTATAGAGTCCAGGATAGTGACGTAGACTTCGGGGAGGTCAGAGTCAGGGAACGTCTCGTTGACCAGGATCTTGAGGTGCGGAAATTTAGGACACAGATGGGTGGCGTGATCGACAACATCGCACAAAGTGCATTGGATAGTGGGCTTTGGTGGTAGCGGAGGGGTAAGGGTTGTCGGGGTGGCTTGGTCCTTATGGGTTGCCCCCTTATGAGCTTTTCCTTTCTTTCCCGGGGCTGGCACCACATGGGTAGGGCCCTGGGGAGGTGCGAGGGGCCCGGAGGAAGCGAGGGGCCCGGAGGAAGTGAGGGGGACCGGTTGAACCGGTGTCAAAGCAAGGTAGGGTTTTGGGTGACCGGGTGGGGTAGCGGCTGGAGGGTCGATGTACCAGACGGGTATGCCCAGGGGCAGGTTCGGAAGAGAGAGGGTGGCCATGACCGGTACCGTGTACACTCCTGGTGGGGGAGCTAGGAACGGTATCTGTCTAGAGGGGTAATGGCCAGGTGGGACGGCTCCTAAATGGCTAAGGCCTGGAGGAACCGTGCCAGGAGGATACAGGGGCTCATGACTACCAACTGCAGGTGAAGGGCTAGGAGCAGGTTGCGGAGGGAACGGTTGCGGACTAGCCGAAGGAGGTTGCTTGAGAGCAGCCTGAGATGATTGCATCATGCAAACATTTGATGAGCTAGGGTCAGAGATAGGAGGAGGGGGGAGGCTAGGAAAAGTTCCAAGAAGGGAGGAATCCTTGTAAACGCCGGGGGAGACACTGGTCAAGGAATCAACGGTTTGCTTGTTGGCTACTGAAGAGATGGTCGTCTCAGGTGAGGTCTGAGATTTTGGCTCATGATATGTCAACTGGTCAATGGTGACTATCCTTCCATTATGGGGGAAAGATATCTTGCGGAAAACCGTAGACGGGACAGCAGACATAGCATAGGTGTAGCTTTGCCCCAATAGAATGTTGTAGTCTAGCGGGGCATCTATGACTTCAACGTCAACGCAAACAGTCTTACCGGCGAGGGTGATAGGAAAATTACGAAACAGGCCAATGGGCTGGGAGGCATGACCGTCCCACGCTCGAAGGGTGATCGTGGAAGGGGCCGGCTCAGGGGATCCGAGTTGCTTCCAAACTGAAGCGGACATCACGCAGGTGGATGCCCCCTCATCAATTATACACCGGGAAACGTTGGCATTCCAGATTTTGATTGGGATTTGGAAGGCGACGGAAGGAGGAAGAGGAGGATGGTACGATTGAGTGGCGTCGAAAACAATCATTTGGTCATCAGCAGGATCTACAACGCCCACGGCAGATAGTGGAGCCTTCTTTTGGGAAGGACACGACTGGAGGAGTTCCAGAGTGGAAATGGCAGCAGGAGATTGCGCCAAATCATCTACTATGTTATACGAATGAGCAGCTCAACCGGAAGCAGTGTTTCGACGTAATGGTCCCTTAGGAATCTTGGTATGAACCTCAACTTTGGGTTGAGGGATATGTAAAGGGCCATTGGATGTCGAAAGAGGCTCTGTAGAACATGAAGAAGGAGGCTCGGGGGCAGACTGAGTGGGAGGCTTGGGGTACTGGCGAGACCGAGTTTGAAGGTGAATATCGACGGATGGGGAAGGATCAGAGCTCATCATGAGGATCTGGTAATCAGAGGAACCAGAAATGGAGGGTGGAGTGGAGACCCGCCCGTCAGGTGGTTGGGTAGCCACGAATCCTTGCTGAGGGAAAGGATTAGTAAAAACAGCTGGTTGGGTAGTGGCCACATTAGGAGGAGCATGAGGGGAGGCGTGTTGTCCGCGCAATGTTGCTTGAGACTCCCACATCTTCCGCATCTGTGGTAAGAGGGGACAATCGTGGGTATAATGACCGTAAACACCGCAACACGAACAAGGTTTATTGGTGCGAAGAGGCCTGTCTGGCTTGGGCTGAGTGCCCTGTTGTTGGTTAGCAGTGTTAGGGTCAAAACCCTGAGGATTGGGTCCACGAGTACCAGGGGTAGATTGATTTGGATTGCCTCTCCACCTTCTTTGAGAAGAAGGGGGATTAGTCGCGCCCTGCTGTGCAAATACTTTCCCTGGAGGGGGCTGTAGGTGCTGGTGCTGGGTTTGAGGAGGCAAGGGAGGAGGAAGCGCATATGCTAGAGGAGTTGGCGCACCAGGCTGCGGATATGGGCAATGGGTAGGTTGGGCAACATTGAGGTAAGCAGGAGGTTGGGCAAAAGGATGAGGCATGCCGTATCCTGGATACATGCTACCGGGAGGGGGAAGAGTGCTAGAGGTGCTGGCCCCTCCGTGAGGGAGACCATAGCCCATAGGAGGTTGAGCATATGGATGGGAAAGGGCTCCAACGATACCGTCGGTTGAATGAGATGCCCCCGGGGCGTTAGCGCCGCCGGGCCTGGGGAGGTCAGGAAGAACGGTATAAACATAACCAGACTGAGCATAGATCAGGTCATATTTCAAGGCTATTTGGAGGGCGGCTTCTTCGGTTTGAGGAAAATGGGAGGCGACATCTTTGCCAATGGGGGCTAAGAGAGAGTGAAGGAACTAGTCCATGTAGATCCGATCTTCGAAGGGGGGAGATCGACATAAGCTTCATCTTCGTCGCCATTCCTGAACATGGGTGGAAAGGCGGGTCGAAGATGTTTGCTTAAAGGAGGTCAAGAGCTCCGTACCGGTATCGTATCGGAGAGGGAGCTGGAAGTAAGATAAAAAGGCTTGGGCAATGGTCGCAAAGGTGGTATGGGAAGAGGTGGCTTGGTCGACATACCATTTAGAAGCTTCGCTGGTAAGCGTGCGTTGGAACAAACGAAGATGGATGGAGTCATTGGTAATGGAATTGGAGGAACACCACATGTGGAAACATCGGACATGATTGGTTGGATCTTCTCCAGCAAGGCCTTCGAACTTAGGGATGTCGGAGGGGAGCTTGGTTGGCATAGCAGGCCAAACAACATCGTGGCGGATAGGGTCATTGATAAACTGATTGAAATCGGGGAGGCTGAGGCCTGCAATGTACGGCAACAAGGGTATGGCTGAGGTAGTTCCTGTGGCGGTTCCGCTAGTAGTGGTTCCGGCATTAGGGCCTGGAGCACCGCTAGTGTTAGGCCCTGGACCAGACATAGTGAAGGTGACAGGGGGAGAACCAGGAGGAGAAGGAGAACCCAATGAATCAGGAGAGGAGTCGGAGTGCGGACTCGGAGGAGGACTGGCTCGACGACGGCGGGGCGGAGCAGGTCGATCGACCGGAAACTGAGGGTGAAGGCCAAGAAGTCTCCAGGAAAGGCGCCTTGGGGGCGTAATGATGACGGGAAGAAGGAAACCGACAAGGGCAGAAAGGGACAGGATCAAGTGAGGTCAATGGAAGAAAAGGTGCAGTGACAATTGATTTTAGAGTCTTTTCCAGGCGGCGTTAACCAGGCGCTTCTTCACTTAGGGTCAGTGTGTGGCGTGCGTTAATTTTAATTTTTAAACCCTTTCCGTTTTGAGAGCAAGAAAAAAAAGTGTGCTGCGTAACTAAAAATAAATCTGCAGAGAACAGTATATAATGCTGAAATAACAGAAAATTAACAGCTACTTGTGCATCTATCTAACCCAAGAAGGCGGGTCTCTCAAAACTAATCTAAAAAAAAGGGAAAAATCTAGGCAAAACGCACGGAAAAGAGGCCAATAGATCTAAGGTCAAAAGGGATAGGGATCTATAGGATAAAAGCTGCTGAAAAGAGGTGCAGATCACAGCCAAGAGACAGAGGCAAGGTGGCTGGAAAAAGGGAGGAAATCAGCAAGAACCGGAAAGGAGAGGGAGGAGGTCCTAAAGAGAGGTCCAAACAAAACGACAAGAGGTGATTTGAAAGGAAGAGAGGCTGATTTAAAGGGATCTGAGGAGGAGGTTTCAGATCTGAAAAAGGGAAGGCTGAAACTCTGGAAAACAGACGGCTGAAACAACTAAAACTCTTCCACAAAAAGTGGAGGGTACTAAAGCCCTAGGGGGCTAGGTTCCCACTTAGATGAGTAAAAACAGATCAGAACTAGGTCAAAGCGGGCTGAGACAGAGGCTGGAAAACCCTGACAGAAGCTTCAACAAAACCCAGAAAAATTGCAGAAAAACCACTGAAAAATTGGCAGGTCACAGGTTCTGACCTGTTTTTAGTGCAGGTCGCAGAAAAGAGGCTGAAAAGTGCGACCTCCCGTTCTGGTTGTCTCGGCGGCAGATTTTCGGAAAATTTGTCGTCTCAGTTGCGGCTGGTGTCGCTTACCTGCGCAATAGGGCTAGAAACACATGGAAGTTAAAAATTTTAATGTTTTAGGGTTTTAGGTGAGAAAAAAAACATAAAAATAGGAAAAATAAATAGCTGAAAAGAAACCCTAGGGTCTGAAGTAGCTGGATATGCAGGAATATGAAAAATGACAGCGGTCGTAATTTAAAACCCGTGTGGAGTCACCATTTGTTAGTATGAATCCTTTGTCGAAGTGTACGAAAAAGGACCACTTTAGCTACGCATAACTAATAGCCCTAACAACAAAAGTGGTTGCCAATATCTTCAGATCTGCGGTTAGTTGAACAAGAAAAGAGCTGCAAAAAACCAGATCTATGCATGGAAAGACATTAAGCAGTAAAAAAAAGGGTTTGCTCCATATACCAATAGACAAGACAAGAACAATTTTTGAAAGAATTTTTATATTAATTGGGCACCTGGGAGGAAAACAAGAAGGCGTATCCAATTCTCCTCGGTGGGATGGGTTCTTGGAAGTCCTCAGCACTTCAGATCTAAGATTTCTCTCTCTTGTTGGTGTAGAAAACCCAATGCAAAGAATAGAGCTCAATGGGAGCTCACACAGCAAATGATGGAAAAAATGGGACCAAGTGTATAGATCCAGAGTGATCTAATAGGCAACAAAAGGTGAAGAATGGTAGGAAAAACCCTCCTATTTATAACAAAATATTGGGTCATTCTAGATCTTGGTGCATGGGTTAACGAGATCTAGATCCACTTTTTATGGAATATTTTATTATATTTGTTGGAGGGAAAAGGTATTTGACTTGGGTCAAATCCCTTGATTTGTCAAAAATAAATAAATAAATGATTTATTTATCTTTTAAAGGAAGTGGTTAGAAGATAATCAAATAAATAATGATTTATTTAATTATTTAAGGAAGTGGTTGAAAGATAATTAAATAAATAATGATTTATTTAATTACTTGTGGGTGATTTGGTCATATTTAACAAGGAATATTATCTAAATAAGATTTAAATAATTATTCCTAGAAAATAATAAGATAAATAAAGGTTTATCTAATTAATTTCTTTGTTTTTGGGTTAAACATGACTAGGAATAATAATTAAATTATGTTTTAATTAATTATTCCATGAGGGAAATTAAACAAAATAGGTTTGTTTAATATTTCCTTTTGGGGTTTCCTGTTTAGACCATAAACAACCTAATAAATGTGGTTTATTAAGTTATTTTACATAGTGAAAGCAATTTTACTTAGGGTAAAATTGGTCTTACATGGTGTCCTTGGGTCCATCTAATGATAATAGGTTAGATGACCAAAAAATGGTGTAACAAAAATGACAAAATAACAATATGCCATCAAGGGCATTTCTCTGAGACATGTAATTCTGTTTTTTCAAAAACTTTGTGCCTTTTT